>VZRS01008819.1:289763-326595 GCA_013398055.1 Ifrita kowaldi
CAGGGGCCAGCACGTGTGAGTGTGCTCCGTGTGCAGCCGCGCGAGCGGAGCCGTGCCTCCCGCTCCTCCGAAAGCTACGGCAGTAAGGATGCCGCTCCCAACCCATCCGTCTGGGTGGCTGTTTAGGGGGAAGGCAGCTACCCCGCGCGGGGAAGGTTCTGGTCTTAAGTGTCCGAGGGATTCAGGGACTCTCCACCCCTTGCCCAGAGAGCCAGAGCAGCTTCTCCCCTCCTGTCACAACATCCTGGCGGTGAGGGTGAAGGCATGAGGAGCTGGAGGGCCACCTGTGTTAGCCCACCTGCAGCCCTTGCATGGCACCGACGTGATGGCGTGCTCAATATTTACAGCTGAACATGGGCAGCGAGCTGGCCTGACCCCACACAGACCCAGAGCAGCTGGAACTTCTAAGATGCTAAGTGTATTTTTATGTTGCCATTTCATCTTTGCCTGTCTCTTTTCAGAGATGGTACAGCTCCTGATTTTCATCAATATTTAAAGGCTGTGTTCCTGGAGCTTTCTCTCTAGGAAATTAGCCTCTCCATCAAGAAACACCAGACTGGGAAGCTGCTTAAGGCAGCTTTTCTTACCTAAAAATAATTGTATTGCTCAGTAACAAAGACCCAGAGTGTTGTTCTACGTACATGGACACTCCACCTCAATAACTGCCTTTTAGTAGAACATTAAATCACTACCATTATTAAAGGTCAAATCTACCATAAAATTTCAAATTTCAAAAGAGATTTTCAAGCCACACACAAGAACAAAGGGTACTTTTATGTATCAGTCAGGTTGTTCACATTGACTTTGTACGTTTGCATAGCACAGTGCTTTCAAACACTTTTGGAGAGTGGGACCCCAACACAGTAGCAGGATTATGCATTGCATGTGCCTTTGTAACCATTGTTTCAGTACACAACCTTTGTCTGATTTATGTTATCTAGGCTGAAGGAAATGGAAAACTTTGGAAACCACAGAGAAGGCTGGGAATCCAATGGTGAAACAGCTCTGCAGACATTTAAGTGTGTCAGTTAGAATGAACTTCATATCACTTGTGTGCCACTTTTTCCACTTAGCTGGAAGCAAATCTTGTAAAATACCATAAACCATAAATAAACCATAGCTCAGTGAGATCATCCTTCAGCAGAGGGGCTGCCATTCCTGCTTTGTAAGGAGTGTTTGCAAGCTGCCCCTGCCAGAAGGAACTGCAGCGAAGTGACAAGCGTGAAGGCACATACACCACAGACTTGTTATACCATCTATAGCATCCTTTCTAACAGTAAGATCTTCATTTCCATCACAAATTCCATTTCTTGCAAATCTGAAAATACAGTTAGTATTTTCAAAAATATAGACTGATCTCCAGGAGGTTAAGCATCATGCCTTATATGGAATATTACATGTTTAAAATGTTTTAAAAAATTACAGTGTAAAGGCAATATTTTTTGTAACTCTTATGGAGATAATGCTGACAGGTTTTTTTACATCAGTTGTATTTGTTTTCTTTGCCTGTTTCAGATGAGAAACTGGCAAAGTGAATGTTACTTCTTCCAACTCTCAAGATTCAGCAAGAACTTCCTATTTTGTGCTTGCAGGAAATAGTTTGAAGGTGCAAATAGCATCTCTGAGGTAGAACAAATAGACAGAATTTATAGGTGAATGCACTATCAGCATGTTGCACTGGATCACAAGCCAGCTATGCTAGGTGATATCTTCAGCAATGTGGTCTAAAATGAGTAAGTCTGATTCACATTTGAACAAAACTGTGACAGCGTTAGAATGGTCAGCAAGAGGGTTCAAAAAACTTAGGCTGTTTGCAGTTTTTCAGTAAGACTGCCCACTCCCCCTACCCCCCTCTCTTGCAGTAATGCAAACAGATTTGCTCCAGAATGACTGCAAAAACCTTTCAGTTCTGCAAATCTGCCTCAGTAGCATTATGTACCCACACCAGCAGTAGAAATCCAATTCACCTTCAAGTAAGAAATATCATAAATGCCCTTTGCTGTACAAAGCTCTGAATCCCATCTCTGACAACACACACCAGGAGTGATCTCAGAACCACAGTCTGTTGTAATTTCAAGGCATATAACGTCACGCTAACCCCGTCTCGGGTACCCTGAAGACAGTGCTGCAATCATGTTACTTCAGGTATTGTTCTGAAATGCTTGTCTGCTAACCAGACACTGAGTAAAAGCAAATAGAGCAACAGACATGTAGGTAGTTGTTTCAGTATGGAAAGTTCCTGAGGAGTCCATGATGAGAAGAGATGGAAGTCAAGTTGCCCAGGACAGATATTATTGCCAGCACTAGAGTGTTCAGAATGGTGCAGGATAAGGTAATAAACTTTCCTGCTCCAGAGTTCAACTGATTCAACAGAAACTGAAGAATAGTAAAATAAATTAATAAAAAGCTGAAGACATTACACTACAGAAAGCAACATTGCCTTTCCTTGTCGCCTCAAGAATTGGCCCAGAGAGAGAGGCTGCTTGCCTGTATGGAGAGACTTTGCCTAGTGTCAGATGAAAAGCTTTCTTCACCTTTTCCTAGCACAGCAATCTTGTATAAAAGATACATTAAGATTTCAAGACCACATTTTAATGGGATTGCTTGCTGGACTGAGGTTTGAAAAAGTAGGCTCAGTTCGCCTGTGGTTTTAAACTAAAGTAGGTCATCCTTCCTATTTAGTGGTCCTAGAAGCATGCCTTTCCTGCTCCAGAAATCAACAAAAAATAAAAAAATAAAAAAATTTTTAAAAATTTAAAAAAAAAAATGATCACGTTATTAAAATAATTCCTTTATTTTTACCATCAATGTAGGAAATATAAAAACATGCTAAACCACTCCCCCCCAACTCCCCAGTTAAAAAAACAGCTTTTTCCTGCAACTCAAAGGCCCCACTGGGGTATATTGACTGCACATAATATCCAAATTGAGTTTACATCAGTCAAATCTGATGAGCTGAAATTCTTTATGTCTACGTTACCTGAACTGAAGGAGGGAAAAAAAGAATATTTTTGTGTGTTATCTTAGACTTTTTTACATAAGAGCAGTCATGGAATAGAGAAGCACACAAGTATCTTGCCAGCTTCTAAAGCTTAAATTTTAAGCCGTGTGTGGATGTGCTCTGTGATTTCAGCAGGGTTTCCATGTTCAGAGCAAAGCATCTAGGCAGTGTTCACATGTTCCAGACTGCACTCTATTTCAAAAGTGCTGAGCTGTGAGTATGTAGCACCTCTAAGACCTCTAAACACCTCTTATTTTACATACCTAGCTATGACATGACAGCCTTCCCACGGCACAGCATGTGGGCTTTGTTTGAAGGAAGTGGAATATTCAATTACTTTGTTTCCATACTAGTTTCTAGTACAGTAAATTGTCTTGATAAAAGAAACCACAAAAGGTACTTCGGTACCCTTCACCATCAACACCAATACCTACCAAATAAAAATTTAAAATTCCACAAGCATTATGATGCAGGTCAAGGGAAAGCAGGCAGGTTTTATTGAATGACAGCAAACGCCTCTTCCCTCTCTCTGGAGGGAAGCTCCCCCATCAAGGGTCCTCCACCAAGGCACCCACCCCTTGTTTTACAGCCAGCAGTGCAAGACGCTCCCATCAAAGGACCTGAGTGCAAATCTGTAGCAGCTGGGATGGCTTGCTCATTCCTATCTGTTGTTCTTTTACCAAAAGGAGTATCCCAAGACCACTGGTGACTGTACATCATGCACATCATAATCTTCTCTTCCTGTTGTGCACAGCTATTCTTCTTTTTCAACACCAGCCAGAACTTTGTTAGAACAGAAAATCTTTGTAATTTGGCCCAGGGATGGGAAACAAATCATGCCTTCATTTTTAATGTAAATGTGAATATTAGCGAAAGGCACACAGTGCTCTATTCCTTCTAGACTAAATAAAGCCAAAACTAATTTAAAAGGTTTTAAACACTTCACTGTCAGTTATGTTCTTGAGGCCCTAACTTTTTACTCAGAAATTAATTCAGCTTTTCGTGACAGGCTGGCTGAGCAGTTTGGAAAATGCCGGGAAAGAATATATAGACTGTTTCCCATACATGGTTGTGTCTCTGAGAAATAACTCAGCTTGGAAAATCAGGGAGAAAGATAAAAGAAGAGAAATGGAAACACACACCATTGGTTGGTGGGGTTTTTTTTTTAGAAATAATAACACTTTTACAATTTATTTTCATACAAAATATTACAGAGCTGAAGGCTGACACATATCTGAAGGAACATTCAAGGATCATTTTATAACCATTGGAACTCAGCTGACCCCACAGAGATTGGTGAGATAGCAACATAAACCTACTGCAAGAGAAAGCAGCAAAGCCTATTTGAGTTCAGTCTGAGCACAGGATTTCTGACTCCACATGTGGGCTCTGATCAGTGCAGTTATGCACCAGCAGCTCCTTAGCATGAAAACAGACTAATTGTCCTTCCTAGATGCATGAATGACTGGCTTTAGGGCTGAGCAAGACAGATCTTAGGACACTTCTTAAATGAGAAATTCCATAAATTTCCATTCCATGGAAAAATGCAGCACTATATAAAATGGAAAATATTACTATAGTAAATATAACATTATTTGGCGGCACAAAATGAGTGCAATACATAACATTTCTAATTATCTAATTCTTAGCATAATTGTCCTTCTAAAGTAAAATAGAAAATAAAAAAATAAATCATAACATGTTTTCATTAAGGCTGACTTCAACCTGCTATTGCATTCACACATATTTCTGTCACAATAAATCATCCTATTTTAATCCTGTCATCTTTACAGCCCCAAGGCAAGCCCAGTTCATGCACAGAACATTTACACCTCTTTCACTGACACATCTCACAGCATGTGCTACAAATTGCATAAAATGTGAAAGCAGGCACAAATATTGCCTCTTGCTGTTTTACTTGACCAATTTCCCTTGGAGTGCCATGGTGCAGAGTCCCAGCTTTCATTACTTGAGGAGAAGACCCCTTCGTCATTCACTTTATTACTACTGCCTCCCTTACTCCTTATTGAGAAGAAAGGCACAGTAAATACTTTTACTTATTAATGAGAAATTTGGAGATGATTCGTTGGCAGTTGCCAGAAGAATATCACTGATTGTCACTGCCATTGAAAAAGGGGAAGGGAGGAAAGAAAGGTGATGTGTCAAAGACACCATTGCTTGAGTTTTCCATCTCTTTCATAAATCTGTCCAGGGATTGCAAATGTATCCAGTCATGAGGCTTCTTTTACCATTTGACGACATACTTCCATGTCTTGGGATTCCCTCCAAATGACCTCAGTAAAGGACACTAATTATTTCCCCCACATAGGAATGAAACTGCTGTTTGCATTTACAAATGCATCAATTGAAGGTTTAATTGAGTTTGTTGCACTTGCAGAAGGGAGAGCATCTGCTCGGGTTCTGCTGACCTCAAATGACAGAGGGTATCTCAGTGTGACAAGTGACCATAACTCTCATTTGAAAAAATGATGTTTCTCAAACATCTGGGGCAGCACAGAAATAAGAACAGGGCACAAGTGGGAACAGTGGGTTGAAGATTTATCTTGGTAGCACTCATTATCTTTGTACTGTATCAAACAGCAGTGTAGGTTGCTGAGACTGGTGTGCTCAATCTCTGATTCATTGAGAACTAACCTTAAGTTTAAGGAAATTCCTGCTATTATTAAGAAAAGTGTGTATTTATGCATTTGGTAACATGAAATAATATCAATCTCAGATGAAAGTATAAACTATAGAAGAAAGGAAATACTATCTTTTCAAATGTTTACTTTTTATGAAAGGTTTTGTTCATCAAAAATTTACCTTTAACAGAACATGTAGCCCTTCATATTTACTTGAATTGCTGTAAAAATCTCTCACTGGTTTTGACTCTAATAGTAGAATGATCTGCATCTCTTGGAAGTACCAGTTAAATCTTACTCAGGATGTCTTCTTAGCATCACTTCTTCTTGTTTTAAATTTAGAAAATATCAAAAACAACAAAATGAGATAACAATAGTTCCCATAACAAATTTACTAGATACTAAATTTTTCCATGGAAGGGAAGTGAACAAATAATATAGATGAGCAAAAGTGCTTTAAATAATCGAGATTAACTGACATACGCAGCTATTTTGTTGGTAGACACAGATATAAAATACTCCAAAGGCGAGCTATCTTTGTCATTGTCTCCAGGGATTTCTAAATCAGAGGAAGGATGTGAGTAAGTGGATGACAGGCACAGCAGGTGGTGTACCACTGGCCCACATGCACACTTGGCATTTCCAACTACTGTATCAGCTACTGAGTTGCAACTCAATGATTTCAGGTGGAATTTACTGCTTGACCTTAGCAGGCAAAGTACAATGCTGCACTAGAGGAAGTGAGAGCTATCAGAGCATATGAAATCTCCTCCAGCCCAAAAGCCAAACCAAGATTTAAAGTTCACAGTAAAGTCAAACAGTGTTGAACACATCAAAGGTAGGGGTTTTTTGCACTACTCTTGCAAGAGTATCATTTGCCTTAATCATACACTAGAGCTTCAAATAATTGTGAGTTTCAAAACAAATTCCAAACTGAATAACCCAGAACAAAAATAATTATAATATCACATAATTATAATTCCCCAAAAGTTCTTAAAGTGGGGGGAAAAAAGAATTATAAATACTTAATCAGAAAACCAAAACCTGTTCACACTGTAAATTAAGCAACTACTTTTAAAAAACAGTATTACCTCCAAATATTTAAAACTTGCTCTGTCTTCTACACATGTCCCAACTCTTCCTCTATCAGAACCATCGCTGTTAATTCTTTTGTCTACTCTTCAGAACACTGCTATTCTTAATTCTGAATAAAGGCCTGTGAGTGAACTTGTGATGAAAGCTGTGTTCATAGTTTGAGACAGAAATTCAGATTCTTAAATGAATAAATTTCCTTTAACAGATTCCTTGTAATATTTCTTTCTTTCTGGAAGAAATAAATAAAAAGATCTGTCCTGGTTTCAGCTGGGTTAGTTAATAGAGGTAATTTTCTTCTTAGCTGGTACAGTGCCCTGTTTTGGATTCAGTATGAGACTGATGATAACACACCGATGGCTCAGTTGGTGCTGAGCAGTGCTTACCCTGAGCCAGGGGCTTTGCAGGTTCCCATGCTCTGCCAGTGAGGAGCTGCATGAGGACCTGGGAGAGAAAATGGCCAGGACAGCTGACCCAAACTGGTGAAAGGGATATTCCAGACCACAGAACATCATAACCAGCACATAAACTGGGGGGAGTTGGCTGGGAGGGGCCAATTGCTGCTGAAGAATAGGCTGGGCATCAGTCAGTGGGTGGTGAGCAATGGTGTTGTGCCTCACTTGTTTCCATTGGTTTTTACTGCTCCTTGTTTCTCTTTTCCATTACAATTGTCAGTAGCAGTAGTAGTACATTTTATTTTGTTTCGATTATTAAACTGTTGTCAATTCAACCCATGAGCTTTGCCTCTTCTTTCCGATTCTCTTCCCATTGGGGTGAGGGTAGTGAGGTAGCAGCTACATGGCTCTTAGTTGCTGGCTGGGATTAAACCACAGCAGACATTTTTGGTGCCCAGTGTAGGGCCTGGAGGATTGAGATAACAACAGATCTGGTCAGAGCTTGTTAAAACAATTTACTTTAAGGAACCATTGAATTGGTTCAATCGTTGCTGGTCACCACGTTGTTCCGTTTGCTCTCTGCATGTGTGCTCACAGGCGTGTTATAGAACACTGTTCTTGATGCTCACATTCCCTGTGGTGGTGCTTATCGTCGATGGGGCCTGGGCTAAAGTTGGTCTTTGCAGCAGTGGTTTATGACATGATAAAATCGCTGGTCATGAATCAAATCCTGTGTGCTCGGCACTGCATCACCTCTGAACCTCGGGAGCCATCTGGTGGAAACTATGAACAATCACACCTTTTAGCTGTTGCTCGTAGCGTCAAAAGGACCTTAATTTCCTAAACATTTATTTAATTTGTCTGTTTTGCTGAGTATGAATATGCGAGAGTTTGCGAGATGAGCTCAGAAAGCCCAAGCAGGAGATTGTTCCTCAGGTAAACACTCCCAAGGATTTACATTAAATCTGTATGTGTAAGAGATGGGCAGGGATGTTTCCTGCAGTAATAACACATAGACTTACTTTTCTCAATTTTTTTTCTGGAACCTAAAATATATTAATTAATTGATAGCAGGGCTTCCATTAAACTCCAAAGATGCTGATCTTCCTTAAGAAACTATGGAATAATGTGCTGTTCAAACAGTAATTGACAAGACTTAAGCAGGGAAGCATTAATATTATCTAGACATCATATTAATGAATTTCCTAATCAAAGAAATCCTTTGAAGGGAATTTTCTTCACCAGATAAGAGAAAGTAATTATCGGCGGGGAGAGGATGTGGGTCACAGCAGAAAGGATGCCATACTCTACCAGGGAGAGACACCCTGTGGTAACAGCCTGAACTGCCATTCCTGCAGCCGCCTGCAAAGAAACAGCACGATGAATCACATACAGGGATTAAACAATTGCTTATAAAGCAATCTCTTTTAATAATACAGGCAACAACAGGAAAGATCTGATGTAAACGTGGCAATTTCTGTTTCCAAAATGCCAGTCACAAATTTAAGCTCATCTTTAAGCTCACAAATCAAAGTGTTGACCATTTTCATGCCTTCCTCTCCCCTTGCCTGAGGTGTGACTGTCCATGCAGCTAGAGCTCTCATTCTGTCACATCCTCTATTAAATTCACAATAAACGCTTTTGCCATCAGTGCCAGGCACCCCCACCATCTCATCACATTAAGAAAATCCTACTGCCTAAAGTTGGTTTTTTCAATTTCTTGTCTTCACTTAAAAGAACCTTCAAAGCCCTCCCCTCCTCTGCCTTTTGCTGACACCTTTGTACACTTATATTTGTACACTAGACCTTCTAATTCCCAGACAAAGGATATGGAGGGAAATCAAGGCTTTCCTGACTGTAAGAGCCAAAAGAACTCACAGCCACAGAGGTCACTGCAGCTTTGGTCAGGTGTGGTCTCATGATGTACCCAAGCTGCCTGTTGAGGTCTTCTAAGCTCCTCTGCTCTACTCTGCTGCTCCCACCCAGGGGAGGCCATGCAGCAGATGTGCCCCAAAAGGCAGCATGCTAACTGGCCCCTCTCTGCAATTAAGAAAGCAGCGGGGCCCCAGCCAAATTGCTCAAAAGAAGTTCTGCCCTCAGCAGAGCAGAGGTGCTGCTCCATGCTTCCCTGAAGGTGTTCAGAGATGCCCCAGAAACAGGAAGATCAAGTAGGGCTGCTGCGAGGTAGGTGATTTTTCTAATACAGTCAAAGGACAGCGAGGAAGATGGAGCATTTTATTCTTTAGAGGGTTTCCTGATGATTCCCATGTGTGTTGGAAATAAACACTGACTGAGGGACTTTCCATTAGGACGTGCATGGTGCCTGTAGCTTTGGGAAGGCAAAAGATAACACAGGTTTACATTTTCTTCCAAATCTGCCAGGCCACCTAAAAATGCAGCCACTCCCTTGCCTGGTTTTATCAAAATGGGTTTAGCATAAATAGTTTAATCTAATGGAGATAGGAGAAGGAGAGGTTAACCTGGACTGTGTTCACAGAAACAGGCTGAAGGACAAGTACACGTGCCTTTATATTGGGAGCTCCATTGGACTGAATCTCAGGCTCAACTGAAACCAATTTGATGGCAACTGAAATACACAGAGAAAAACCTCAACACTTGAAGAATCTGGAAAGATTATTTAATTCTCAAAGCATTAAAAAGGTAACTGAAACGTAACCAAAATATATATCTTTAAATTTTTCCATTAAATGAGTATTTCTGAACATAAACAGCATCAAGGTAAGCTGTAGTTTAATAAAATCAGCTGCAAAGCAAATGGTTGAGCAGCCTCTGCTGTCTTACGTTCTACATGATAATGCTTCCAGGTAAGACCATTAACACCACTGACTTAAAATCCTCTGACTCATTTAACTTAGTGGCTTGGAATAAATGTCCATCATCTTCCTGAACTACAATGCTAAAACCTCATGCGTTATTCCACCCACATTTCTCATCTTTACAGGCAACAGTTACATACTGAGTATACATTTTAAACTTTCAGCTCCCTCTACTGTGCAAACACACACAAAAAAAAAAAAAAAAAAAAAAAAAAAAAAAAAAAAGAGTAAATAGATTTAGCCCAGAAATAATGTAAGGAAATACTTACAAGTTAAATTTTGTTTCCCCTCTATTGAGGAGATAGTTTTTGAGCTTGTTCTGTTCTGATATCCAGGAATCAGGGAATCAGGCATTATGAACCTTATATTGAATTACCCTAGAGCACAACATCACAATAGAGAAAGTGGCCAAGCCTCACTGCATATTCCTTTAAAAACTCAGTAGAATGCACTGGACTTAAATATTTAAAGAACTTCATGCAGCAGTCAGCTGTGATTAGGGCACATCAGTGTGCTTCAATGTACATGTTGCACTGGTGAACAGCTGCCTCTATATACATTATACCAAAATATCAACTTCTGCAGAAAACAGCTCCAAAAGCACTTTCCAAGACACAAAAGGTTCCAAGTCGAAACAGGACTTTATGTTGATTTATGAAAGAGAATGAGAACTTAAAAGAATGAGTGAGGATCGACACTGACCACACACAAAAGAAGTGTGTGGTGCCATGGCGTGTTTTTCAGAGTAGATCATGTATCAATGACAAGCACACTTTTTGCCTTCCAAAATGTGGTCTTCCACTGTGTGTCTTGGCCAGAGATGCATGAAAAGCACTTTAGTGCTTGCCCTGCACTTGTATTGGACACAGGGAGAGCTGGGAAGCAGCAGCAGTGAACAGTGCAGCAAGTCTAGAGCCCTTCCAAGCACAGGCTCTTTTGCACAAGGAAGAACCTCTGGGGAAATGGAGCCAAGGGAATAGCAGAGCTCCCTTCCATTCCAAGCTTGCAGTGGGCAAGAGAGACAAAGTATCAAACCACCACAGAAAAAGAAACAAACAAAAAAGAAATACAATTTTTATTAATCATTAATGAAGCTCATAGTTCTGCTTCATTAGGAGCAGGTTAGCGGGTACTCAAAAAGTTAAATAATGGGATGCATAACCAAGGTTTTCTTACAGTCTGTAAAAATTTCTACAGCATACAAATAAAACTCTAACAAGTAAAACCAATGCTGTATGGTGCATCTCAGGCTAAGAGAAACCTTCAGCCCAGTGAAGAGCATGGAAAAGGAAGAAGCAGCAGGTCAGTGCATGATTTATCACAGTTCACAGCAGAGGCAGCAGGAGAAAAAATCATGACTTTCTGACTGAAAGATTGAGAAGGAAGAAAAAAATTTACCACCATCTTCTGTTCATGATGAATTCCCAGAAGAGATATGTGCCTTTAGATGTGTGAATATTCTCAGTTCCGGAATTTAAAATACTTTAAAGTTGAGAACAAGGTGGAGATTTGCTCATCTTCCACAGAGAGAAATAATTCATCTTTGCTCTGGACAGACAAGTAGTGCTCCCCTTAAAATCCTGTGATCCTATGTTGCATAAAGTCTGCATATTCTACTTCAGATTAAAACTACCTTTAGGATTATTTTATAAAAATTTCTTGGGCAAAATTAAGCAATACCAATGCAGTTGTATATTAGACAGCAAACTAACTTCAGTACCTGGAAGTAGGTAAGAAGGTCAGGCTGGGTACTATTGAGAGACTTTTAAAAGATAATGCAATCATCAGTCACGGTCAACGTGTTTTCTTCAGAAGTAAAGCTTCTTTGTGTAGGTATAAGACTATTAAAAAACCCCCTACAAAATAATGCTTACAGTTGCTGCTTTTAGGATTAACCAGAGGCAGCTTTGAATATTTGGCCACACATTCACTGAAACAGGTGTTAAATTTCCCTCATAAATTATTATCCTACACACAATAATTTTCACACAGGGTACTTTTACTTGAAGGCAGTATGGAGAGAAGGTACAATGTTCCTTCCCTTGTTTCTCTGCAAGGTAGCTCATACAGTCCTGCTCTCTTGTTGTTGACTGATGCATATTTTAAGGAGAGAAAGAGGAGCTTAGTAAGCAAAGTTCATACTTGTTCAGAAGAATTGACCTGTAGTCCATAACTTTTGAGTTTAAGAATATTAATTCAAAAGGTGTGGCCTTTTTTAAATATTGGGAAGCTTGTTTCAGTTTCATATATGACAACTTTCTTGCAGCAGTAGTGTCTATTTGCCTTTTTCTATTGATAGGCTTTTATGTTGTTCAGGTAGCTGTCTCCAAGTACACAGCTGCTGTGCTGCTTCTTCCACAGTAAAAATCTTACTATCATCTTTTTGCTTTGTTCATCTTGTTGCTTTTTTCGACTGCTCTGTGTGTGGCCAAAACATAATATGACTTAAATTATGAAGAGACCAGATGTAGCAAACGTCATTTATAGAGATTTCTTACCCGTTCTTCAGTTTCATGAAGTTTGTCAAAGGAGAGTAATTATTTCCTATGTACTAGGTATTTCACTGAACTCAGTACAGTTACTGAATAGGGGAGTTTAGCAATTTCAACAGCAGAAAGCTCTTCTGGCAATTCTTACCCTGAAAGAGAGAAAGATTTGCAAGCGACTGCTGCTGAATAAAATATGTCCCAGTTACTGAAATGAAAATATGCTAATAAATAAAAAAATACACTATGGTGAATAAAACATGGTACTGAATAAAGCATGGTGAATAAAATTCAAATTTAACAGTNATGCACTGGACTTAAATATTTAAAGAACTTCATGCAGCAGTCAGCTGTGATTAGGGCACATCAGTGTGCTTCAATGTACATGTTGCACTGGTGAACAGCTGCCTCTATATACATTATACCAAAATATCAACTTCTGCAGAAAACAGCTCCAAAAGCACTTTCCAAGACACAAAAGGTTCCAAGTCGAAACAGGACTTTATGTTGATTTATGAAAGAGAATGAGAACTTAAAAGAATGAGTGAGGATCGACACTGACCACACACAAAAGAAGTGTGTGGTGCCATGGCGTGTTTTTCAGAGTAGATCATGTATCAATGACAAGCACACTTTTTGCCTTCCAAAATGTGGTCTTCCACTGTGTGTCTTGGCCAGAGATGCATGAAAAGCACTTTAGTGCTTGCCCTGCACTTGTATTGGACACAGGGAGAGCTGGGAAGCAGCAGCAGTGAACAGTGCAGCAAGTCTAGAGCCCTTCCAAGCACAGGCTCTTTTGCACAAGGAAGAACCTCTGGGGAAATGGAGCCAAGGGAATAGCAGAGCTCCCTTCCATTCCAAGCTTGCAGTGGGCAAGAGAGACAAAGTATCAAACCACCACAGAAAAAGAAACAAACAAAAAAGAAATACAATTTTTATTAATCATTAATGAAGCTCATAGTTCTGCTTCATTAGGAGCAGGTTAGCGGGTACTCAAAAAGTTAAATAATGGGATGCATAACCAAGGTTTTCTTACAGTCTGTAAAAATTTCTACAGCATACAAATAAAACTCTAACAAGTAAAACCAATGCTGTATGGTGCATCTCAGGCTAAGAGAAACCTTCAGCCCAGTGAAGAGCATGGAAAAGGAAGAAGCAGCAGGTCAGTGCATGATTTATCACAGTTCACAGCAGAGGCAGCAGGAGAAAAAATCATGACTTTCTGACTGAAAGATTGAGAAGGAAGAAAAAAATTTACCACCATCTTCTGTTCATGATGAATTCCCAGAAGAGATATGTGCCTTTAGATGTGTGAATATTCTCAGTTCCGGAATTTAAAATACTTTAAAGTTGAGAACAAGGTGGAGATTTGCTCATCTTCCACAGAGAGAAATAATTCATCTTTGCTCTGGACAGACAAGTAGTGCTCCCCTTAAAATCCTGTGATCCTATGTTGCATAAAGTCTGCATATTCTACTTCAGATTAAAACTACCTTTAGGATTATTTTATAAAAATTTCTTGGGCAAAATTAAGCAATACCAATGCAGTTGTATATTAGACAGCAAACTAACTTCAGTACCTGGAAGTAGGTAAGAAGGTCAGGCTGGGTACTATTGAGAGACTTTTAAAAGATAATGCAATCATCAGTCACGGTCAACGTGTTTTCTTCAGAAGTAAAGCTTCTTTGTGTAGGTATAAGACTATTAAAAAACCCCCTACAAAATAATGCTTACAGTTGCTGCTTTTAGGATTAACCAGAGGCAGCTTTGAATATTTGGCCACACATTCACTGAAACAGGTGTTAAATTTCCCTCATAAATTATTATCCTACACACAATAATTTTCACACAGGGTACTTTTACTTGAAGGCAGTATGGAGAGAAGGTACCATGTTCCTTCCCTTGTTTCTCTGCAAGGTAGCTCATACAGTCCTGCTCTCTTGTTGTTGACTGATGCATATTTTAAGGAGAGAAAGAGGAGCTTAGTAAGCAAAGTTCATACTTGTTCAGAAGAATTGACCTGTAGTCCATAACTTTTGAGTTTAAGAATATTAATTCAAAAGGTGTGGCCTTTTTTAAATATTGGGAAGCTTGTTTCAGTTTCATATATGACAACTTTCTTGCAGCAGTAGTGTCTATTTGCCTTTTTCTATTGATAGGCTTTTATGTTGTTCAGGTAGCTGTCTCCAAGTACACAGCTGCTGTGCTGCTTCTTCCACAGTAAAAATCTTACTATCATCTTTTTGCTTTGTTCATCTTGTTGCTTTTTTCGACTGCTCTGTGTGTGGCCAAAACATAATATGACTTAAATTATGAAGAGACCAGATGTAGCAAACGTCATTTATAGAGATTTCTTACCCGTTCTTCAGTTTCATGAAGTTTGTCAAAGGAGAGTAATTATTTCCTATGTACTAGGTATTTCACTGAACTCAGTACAGTTACTGAATAGGGGAGTTTAGCAATTTCAACAGCAGAAAGCTCTTCTGGCAATTCTTACCCTGAAAGAGAGAAAGATTTGCAAGCGACTGCTGCTGAATAAAATATGTCCCAGTTACTGAAATGAAAATATGCTAATAAATAAAAAAATACACTATGGTGAATAAAACATGGTACTGAATAAAGCATGGTGAATAAAATTCAAATTTAACAGTCTCTTTTTATTGGAACTAAGAATTCAGCCTTTAGTGTCTCTGTGATACTCATTATTGCACTTTGTGTTTAGAACATTTGTTTGAATATGGTGAGAATGGTTTTGGTTTTATCCTGGTTTTGTTTTTCAGGGATTTTTTTGCTAAATGCATCTCTTCTGTGTCTTTCACAAATAAGCCTCGACAGACTTTGAGTATTCTTCTTCAGACACTTAAAGGAACATCATGAGCAGATGTGGTAGCAGGGAATTGAATACAACTCCATTCACAACACATCAGACATCTTCACTCCATTGACAGCTGTGTGGCTTCACTGTTGTGGTAATTCCTGTCCTCTCTCTGTCTGGGCAGACTTAACTGCAGCTTAGAAGACTGTCTCCACCTCAGGGTGGTATGTAGTTAAGGCTTTAGACAACTTTCTAGATAGACAATACATATGGACTTAGATCCACTCAGCTCTGAACCCAGTGAAGCTGACAGGAGTCCCATAAGGAAGAACAGGGAACACCAAACAGGATTCAATCAGTGTCTGTACTTGCAAAGTATGAGGTAACTTTATGTGGTTAGGTCATTGTAGCATTACCCTTCTTCTCTAATAGCTGCATTCCAAGTCCCACACACATGGAAAAAGGAAGAAAGAGAAGGTCCAAACCATAATCTCACTGCTGGGGCAGAAGGAGATGCAGGAACCCTTCTGAGAGAGGGCACAAACCCTTGTTGCAGTAAGTCAGGCAAACACCAAAATGCTAAAGCTTGACCTGTATTTAAAACCAACAGCAACAACCATAATTAAGAAAGAAACTAAAGAGAAAAAGGTGGGATATCTGAGAGCTAAATAGTCATAATGCTGAACCTCACTCTGCACCAAAACAAAAGCTACGTCCTCTACATACTTCTGCTGGCCCAGGAGCCAGCATATAGACATGAGACTGAAAATGGAGGATAGGCAGGAGTTTGTGGGGTGCAGAAAAAGAAGGAAATAAAATAAAGGAGTGGACCATGGCAAGAAGAAAGCAGAGGAAGAGCTGCACAGACACGAGACTTTGTAATGCATCTAATTATTCTGAAATAAGAACTGTCTATTTTGTGTGTACTGAAAAAGGCAAGGATTGGCTGTTGTAGCATAGCATGTTCCAAACTCGCCAGCCTTCACCTCCAGGTACAACCTGTTAGATCGGAGGGGGGAAGAATCACTACACATTTGCAGCTACAGTACTGTGTCCTCTCCCAGCAGAAGTGCCACTACTCATCCCAAAGGGGTAGACATTTGGCATAGCACAAGTCAATTAACTTATATGTAGCTGAGAAGTCATGGGTCAAGTCTGGGATGGAAAGAATGGCAAGGTCAGAGGGAAGAAAAGGTAGAGTAGAGGCAAGGACAAAGGAGCATGTGAAATTCTGTCCAAATATAAGCAAGGTCATATGGAACCAAATTCTATCATTTCCTATTCACAACTCTTTAGCTTAGCAACTTAGATTACCTTTTTATTTTTTAAGTGCTCTGTAAACATAAACGGGTCATGATCATTCAATTTTACCATCATATGTTTAATCAAAAAAACATGTTAGAACGTAAGTTGACATTAAAAAAAACCAAAACAAACCACATTTAAATGCATGCTGTGGAACCTGTAAGCTCTGCTTGCTACTCGGTCCATTAATTTTTGTTTTCTTTTGGGGTTTTTTTAATAAATTACATTAAGAGTTGCTTGCATATTCTTATTGTGGATAAACAGAAAGCTTGACAAACCAGCACTGCCTAAATGAAGAAAGTGTCTTCCTTACCCTCAAATGATGAGGTCCAGTATTAGTTCAAACAAACTGCCCTGGTTATCTTAATAATCTTCAGTACTACAATGACACCTCAGCTCCTGCTACAACATTCATTTTCATTCCTGTTTGATCAAGTTTTCATGAACTATTAAAGTGTATTTAATGGCAGAATATTGTGCATTAACTTGAGGGGTTTTTTTGGTTTTTTTTTTAATTACCTAGAAGCTAACCAAGTCTCTAGTTTTACAGGTGAGAAGCTGAGTAGACTATGGCACTCGTTTACCACTCAGGGCTTTCTGCCCCATTACAGTGCTCTCCCCAGAGGTGTGTCCTGTGGCCCTTACTGTCCTGACATCCAGCTGGCCCCTTTACCTATGCTCCAACACTGCGTGTGTGGAGTCTGGAATTCTGTTTACTCTGTCCCTCTAATACTTTCCTTGCACTGAAGCCTGACAAATAAATTAGATTTTTCCTGATACTGATTGCAAGTCCGTAGAGAACACACAGTCCTGACAGAAGGCTGGCAGTGTTTTACACAGATGAACTTCTAGTTACTCAGCAACCAGCCTTGTCCCTTTTCCACATTTTTTAAATTGCCATTGGATTAATTCTTTTTTGCATGTCTTTTCAACACTAGTCTTTTTTTCAGTACTACCACAGTCCTAGACTTCCTTTAAAAGAGCTGAAAGGAGCAGGGTACGTTCTACCAGCCAAGAAGCTGATTCCACTAAGGGAGTGGCTTGAGGCACTAAGCAGCAGACATGACAAGCATGGCTGTGCAGCACTGTCCTGATCTGCATTTCTAAAATACACTTTGCAAGGACATCAGCAGAGTCCCCACAGACTGTTTTAATATTTTTGCATAAGTGGGGTGAGATCCCCTGCTGTCAGGCAACCATTTCGTTTGCCTCCTCAGTATGGAATTTTACTCCTCAGCAAGAACAATGTGTAAGACAAATTCTGTTTATTGCACTTGCCTCTGCAGAAGAAAGAGACACAGTGTCATGGAGGCTGTTACACATCCCCCTTTATTTGGACTCTACTGGGTAAAACACAGATTGGTGAATTCAGGACATGAGCAAAAAAAAAATTAATTTAGGGAGCCACACGTGAGGATACGTGCACAATTTTGGAACATCCTGCTGGACTTGGAAAAGGACTTCCCTGTTTTTTCTGCACAGTTCCAAGACCAGCTGACAAATCTAAGGGAACCTGTATAAGAAATCAGCCAAGCTTAAACACCTATTTGATTTACTCAGAAAAAGTGCATTTGTATAAAATAATGAGCTATTCAGTGTCCTCTCATCTTTCGTGAGCTTGTGTAAGGTGTATGCAATAGATATAGAATAAATTGCAATACCTCAGGTGATTAGAGGCTATTCAAACAATAGTAAATTCAGCCAATATATTAAAGAAAATTCACAACTGATGATTGAAGGTGCAGTTCTAAAAAAGACTAAATTAAGTTCTGATTTGGCAGATCATCTCATCACTACAATTTTACAACTTTAACTCATTTTGTTAAATGAAGTAGTGAACTTCTCTAAAGTCTCTTTGAAGGACTTGATCAAGTAAGCTCCCAGTTCATTGTTTGTCTCCTGAACAGCTGCATCGTAACTCCCAAAGAGTGGTGTTGAAGCCTTCACATCATCTCTATTTGCTTGCAGTAAAATGAGGTTAAGCTCCTCTGCTACCCTTTCATATTTTTGGTGATCAAATCTGCAAAGACTGGCATCATCAATGGGGTAGGTGATGCCAATAGGGTAGCAGTCCCTTGGAACTGGGAACTCCACATTTTTCAGCATTGGCAATTCACAGAGAAATGTGAAAAGGTGTTTAAGTGCTTGGGATGACAGTGGGTTTCCAATAAACTTAAACTCCTGTAGTTTCTGACAAGGGCTTAAACCTAAAATCAACATGTTGACATGAGTGTCTTGGATATTACAGTCCTCCAGGGTAAGACTCCTGAGCACTGAAGAGCAATGGCTGAGGAGCTTAAAGAATGTTGATGGGTAAAGCTCAGGCATATCGTGACCACTCAGGTCCAGAGCTTCCAAGTGATTGGCATGGAAGCTATTGACTAAATAGGCCATATCAGCATGGTTCAAGGAGCAGTTAGAAACATCCAGCATCTTCAGTGGAGTTTTTAGTGGGCTGCAGAATTAAAGAGAAAAAAAGTTTTATGGTACAAAATGTTGAAAAGCTACATTTACAAAATTTCATGCATCTAGCCACATTGTGAATGGAGTCATCTATCACATTTTTTCTAACCTCTCTTGAGAAACAAAAGCATGTGACAACAATAACAAGTATATTTTCCTCCTGAAATTAGTACCATTAATTATGTCCTTCTTTACATGACTCCACTGTCCTATTTTAATGGGGTTTAATTTGTTAACATTCTATAGATCTATTTTGTAACCAGTTATATATTGTCAAGTGTCTGTGACTTGCTGAATTAATAGCAGATCACTACTACCATAAAAGCATTTGTAGCTGCTTCTTGTAGAAAGCTGCTATAATTCCAGACATTTAGATAATTTCCATTAAGGAAGGATTAATTCCAATAAGAAAGCCAATCAGTATTCTGACAGGATATCTGCTTTTGTTTCTAGTTGGGTTTTTTTCTGCTACATTTTTAAATGCCCAAGAGGTTTACACTTTGTAGTGTTCTGGAGTTGCAAAGAGACCTTCTGATGAAGAAGGTTGGAAGAAGTGTAACTGAGATTATACTCAGATGTTCTGATATGAGAGATGATCACTTTCATACTTACTACATCTTAGTGAGACTTCCGCCACAGAGCTCAGCTGGATCAAGCTTAGAAAGTTGCAATTCATTCCAATTGCATCAATCAACATAAGCAGTATGCTATTCACAGATTTTAAATAAAATGGCTTCTTGTACGGGAAGAATTTTAGACCAAGGTGATTTGTCTGGACGAAACTTTTATCTGCCTTTTTTAAAATTTGCCTGGATGAAACTTTTATCTGCCTTTTTTTTTTCTAGATGCTCTGAAAAGCTTACAATTAACTTATTTCCTGTTCCAATATGAATACTGCTCACTGAAAGTTTGCAAGCTTTTTGCAAATTACCAATTTTCCACAGGAATTCATAATGAATATTCATGTATCAGCTTAATTTGCAGTACAGAAAAACATCAGATCTCTCTTGTCTTGACATCAAGAGACACAACAAACAACTGAAATCAAAGTCTCAAATCAAAATCTACTGTTCCCCTGCCCTCCTTAAAATACAGTATCTGTGGAAAAGTATATTTACTTACTGTTCTTTAGAGGACAAAATTTCACTAGATACTCTAAAAAATACTTGGAATATGACTCAGGACTTGCACCAAAGCCCAATGCAAGCTGGTTAATACACAAGCTCAAATAAAAAAATGTCTGGGTGTACCACTCTGTTATGTGGTAGCTGAAAGTATATTCTCACCAGATGGACTCTGGAAGACTAATCAAAACAGTCAGTTTTTTCAAAGTGTATCAGGTATACATTGGCTGCCAATTCTCCCCAACAAATAATCTTTCCTAGCTTCCTGCTGCCCCTTCCCACACACACCCTGAGATACACTCACTTCCCTTACTCTCAGAGATTCCCAGCTTGCTGGTGGCACAAAGTGCTCCTTTTTACAGTGTGAGTGAAAGCAGGATGACCAAATTACCTGAGAAGTTTCTGTATTCTTCCAGTCAGTATAGAAAATGACATACTCAGCTCAGTGAGCTGCGTCATTTCACCCATCTTTTCTCCAATGTTAGAAAGCATCTGTTCATCTGTAGCTGTGAACCTCCGCACATTAAATGTTCGTGCTGGCAAGGTCAAGGACATCAACAGAGGGAAGTGGATACTGTTGAAGAGTATTTCCAAGTGTTTCATTTCCAAGTGAACATTATGAACTATTTCCAGTTTGCGCAACAAGGAGGGATCAATGAGCTTTATGATATAGAAGAATTTCTGCAAGGTCAGGTTGTCAGATCTGAATGCCACACAGCAGATTTTCAGTGGACAACTGCATTTCTTCAACAGGGCCTGCACAACCAGCTCATAGTTGCGCTCTGTAACAAACAAGTCAATTAGCACATCGATACTGACTTCAAAGGTACCTGGATTGCACTGTGCTTGTTGCAGGTAAACCAGCAGTTCTGAACAAAGCTTAGAGAGCAGCTGCGTCCTGGCCCACCTGCCCATTGTCTTCTTGCACTTACAGAACTGAACTTCAACATCTTTTATACCCGTCAGGTCGACCACTTTCAACTTTTTCATGTAGGGAGAAGACTGATTCAGCACATAGTCTCTCAGCCCTGTCAGACAGCTTTCCAAGCACACTGAGCATGTTCTATGGCTCAGGTCTTCCTGGTAGTCCAGAGTAGCTCCCAAAAGTTTTCCCATGTTAAAGTCAAAAAGTGGCCAGTTCTCTACCAAGTCGTGAATCACTTCCCCTTGCTCCAGTAAATAGCTGGCTTTAAAAAGAAGAGGAAAAAGATCATGGGCAACAGCACCGAGACTCTTCCTGGCAAACTCTGCATTTGACACGAATGCTTCGGCACTAATGAATCGGAGAGACTTCATTGTTGTCCTGGACTCCTTACTGTCATGGAGAGTGACTTCTATATTTAACTAAAGATCCTGGTTGCTTACGATGTTCTATTTTTATCTGCAGCTGCTGTTTGCTGCTAGCGGAAGCCTGGGAAGCCAGAGTGAAAAGTCACATGCTGCTTTCTATTTTAGAGCTATACTGTGAGTCTGCAGTAGTCATCTGTGAGATCTTTAGCAGAGAGCTTTTAAGCCCTCATATTTATATCAAAGATAACTCAAGTAAATACAGACTGCTCCCCAGCAGGAACAGTAAGATCAGTGAAGCACACATACATGAGAACACTGCTGTATCTTTTTTATGCCATACCAAAAAGCACTCAGAGTTCCACTTAAACACGTGACATGATCTGTATTCCACTCTTTTTCAGTGAAAGATGCTATGCTGGGGATTCACATGCTGATTTCAATGGGGATGATTTCCCAGAGTTAGCATAGAGCTTCTCCTAAAAACTACAGCCATAAGGAAAGACTGAGGCACTGCAGTCATCGAGCTACAACAATGTCCCTCTGTTTTGCCCTGCAAAGGAATAGCTGACACAGTTGCTGCAGTGGAAAAGACAAGAGACTCTAGAAGAGCTCAGAGCCTTGGTGTGCAGGACACTTGCTTGTGATAGGAGACTGAAGGTTGATTACAAGACAAGCTGAGCAAAACAGAGCACCATTAAAACTCTCCCATAACTTCCCAGGCAAGCATCCTACTGCTCTTGCTTTGTGCAACAGATGGTCTTTTCTTTCCTTTCATTTGAGAAATTATGGTTCTATTGTGATACTCAACGGGGCAACGTTCAAAATCTACGCAGGCTAGGAGAAAAGCCTCTGTCACCCAGCTATCACAAGAGCAGAGCTGATGTTTCTTTCTTTCAATCTGGCACTTCCTCCGAGGGGAAGCAATGATGGACACCTCCCTCACCTCTCATGTGTTTTGCTAGGCAGCCAGTGGGACATGGAGACTTCCTTCAAGCTGTGCTGACCCTGTTTTTCCAGGTAATTCCACATCTGTTTTGCTGTGAAAAATTCACGCCACACTTCAAAGATTCACTTTTTTTTCCTTTTCAAGTAAACTCATTGTGGAATATTTAAATATTTTATCAAAGGAAAAATCCCAAATATGTTTTAAATTACAGGGAAGGAACATCTTTATTGTGTCATTGTGAGGAAGCTTTTTATTTTTGCAGACTTTTGGTTTGTATTGTTTTAATTTTGCCTTCAAAAAGATGAGTCGTGAAAAAACATGAAAGGTGAAACAGATAGAATGTGACAAGGTATTAAGTATTTTCCTCTGGTTTTCAACTCCAGTTCATGTATTTCAGATGATGATGATGTAGGTATTACAGTATTTTGTGCAATTTTATAAATGCTGAAACTGGCCACATATAACTGATCCCTGTATGACAAATGTACAAACTGCTTGAAACTTTTGTCAGTTCAGTTTTATTGCCTTCCAGAATGGAATAAGCTAGCCATTAAGGTATATACACAGTTTTTTGTCTATTTACCTAGTAGATGTGGACTTCTTTATCTGCTTAACTGGTATATTTGGACTAGTGGTCCAAAAGTTCCAAGATAAACTACTCTACTATTGGCCCAGACTTTTATTAGAATACAGCAATAGCAATGCTGCCTGGTTGTGTAGGGATGGGGTCAGAAAGGCCAAGGCTTGGCTGGAGCTGAACTTGGCAAGGGTAAGAACAATAAGAAGACCTTCCATAGGTATTTCAGCCAAAAAGGAGAGGTCAAAGAAAGTGTACTCCTCTGATGAACACAACTGGGAAACTGATAATAACGGACTAGGAGAAGGCTGAGGTCCAGTTGTTTTGCCTCAGTCCCTGCTGACAAATCTCTCTTCTCACACCTCGCAAGACAGGGATTGGGGGAGCAAAGTCCCTCCCACTGTAAAAGAAGATTGGGCTTGTGACCACCTGAGGAACCTGAATGGCAATTAGAATCAAATGAATGTCCGTAAGAATCGAATTAAATTAGATGAATCCCAGAGTCCTGTGGGAATTGGCTGATGCAGTTGCCAAGCCACTCTCCATAATACTTGAAAATTCATGTCAGTCAGATGAAGTTCCAGGTGACTGGAAAAGGGGAAACACTGTACCCATGTTTAAAAAGGGTAGAGAAGATGACCCTGGGAACTACTGACCTGCCAGCCTCACCTCTGTGCCTGGGAAGATCCTAGAACAGGTCCTCCTAGAAGCCATGCTAAGGCACATGGAGAACAGGGAGCTGATTTGGGACAACCAGCAAAGTTTTACCACAGGCAAGTCCTGCCTTTTCCAACCTAGTGGACTTCTGTGGTGGAATGACTACATTAGTGGACAAGGGAAGGGCTGTGACTGTCATTTGTCAGGATTTCTGTGAGGCCTTTGACATGGTCCCTGACAAAAACCTTTTCTTTAAATTGGAGAGAGATGGATTTGATGCGTGGGCTGTTTTGTGGATAAGGAATTGGCTGGACAGCTGTATCCAGAAAGTATTGGTCAGCAGCTGAATGGAGATCATTGACAAGTGGTGTCCCTCAGGGGTCCTTCTTGAGACAAGGACTGCCTCAACCAATGACCAGTGCACCCTCAGCAAATCTGCAGATGCCATCAAGCTGAGTGTTACAGTTGACATGTGCAAGAGATGAGATGCCATCCAGGAGGACCTGGAAAAGCTTGGAACTGGGCTCATGTGAACCTCATGAGCTTGAACAAGATGAAATATGAGGTGCGGCACCTGGGTTGGGGCAACTCCCTGTATCAACACAGGCTGAGGCATGAGAGGATTGAGAGCAGCCCTGAAGGGAAGAACTTGGAGTGCTACTGGAGATGACCCAGCAGGGTGCACTCACAGCCCAGAAAGCCAACTATATTCCAGGTTCCATCAAAAGCAGTGAGACCAACAGGGCAAGGGAGAAGATTCTCTCCCTCTCCTCCAGTGAGACGCGACCTGGAGTCTAGAGTTTCAGTATTTACCTGTCTAGGAGCCCTGACATCCTTGTCCAGGCATTTCTGTATGAAAAACTATCCAGCTTCAGCAGTCTGTCTAACCTTGTGTGGTGGTTTAAATGCAGATGGCAACTAAGTCCCATGTGGCTGGTCTCCCACTCCCCCTCCCCAGGGGGATGGGAAAGAGAATTGTAAAACCCATGGTTTGAGATAAGAACAGTTTATTAACTGAAACAAAGTAAAAAGAAAAAAAACCAAGAAACAAATAAAAACCAAAACAAAACAAAAGATAAAACCAAAACCCCACCTCTAAACAAGACCTGAACCACATTCACAGTTCCTAGCAATAAGACCATGCTGGTTTCAACATCCCAAGGGTATTCAAATTTTTCAAAATTCCCAAATGCCACTGTAATTAGCCCAGAGAAGGGGAAGAGGAGGGAGAACATAGGTGTGATTGTTAATAGTTCCCACCAGATGGCTCCCGAGGTTCAAGAGATGATGCAGTGCCAAGCAGGCATTCAAGACTAGGCTCATGAACAGCAATTTTATCGCATCACAAGCTAGTAATACAAAGTACAACGAAATCATAACCTCAGCCCAGCCACCAAAGGTGATAAACACCACATCAGGGAACACTTACTGCAATAAGCTATTACATAACACAACTCTGAGAACAAGGGCAACAGTCCTGAGACCAAAGAAGGCTTACATATGTAAGCAAATTAGTAATATTGTTAATCTGCTCCCTAGGAGTGTTTATCGTGAAGCTCAGAACTCTGCTACTTTCTACAGAAAATTCCTGCTTTGCCAAGCTGCCATGAAAAATTTGAGAAGTTCATGACATTTGCAGTCTTAGAATCTGATCTGTGTAGATGAGATTTTACATCAGATGAGATTTTTCATCTACCAAGAGCTAAGGAAGTTATTTTATTATGGCAGGTATAGTTGCACAGGAAAAGTAATGCTAAGGATTGAAAAAAAATCATAGATTTTACATAGTTTAACATGAAAACTGGATCAATTATAGCAATTATTTCACATGAGAATGAAGTAAAATAACAGTTTTCACTGAAAAAAAACCCAATTAAACTTATTACCAAAAAGGAAAAAAAAAGAGCAATTAAGTACCACACAGTCGTTCATACAAATTGACTGGTTTTGTCAGCTCAGTCTTCCTCCTCTCTGTCAGAATGATTATGTTATTTGGGTATTAATTATGTTGCTCAGGTATTTTTTAAAGATTTTATCTTTTTCTTCCATATTTAATGAACAATCGTCTGGCACTGGCTGCACTTCTTTCTTGTAATATTGATGTTAGGGGAGGAAGAGGAAAAAAACCCAAAACATATTTTTGTGCATCTAGTTTTTTTAAATAGTGCTCTGTTGTGCTGAGTTTTTTAGTCTGGATTTGGGTGGGTGTAGAAGGAAAGAGAACATCACCTTGCTTTGTCAATCAAAACCTGGAAATCTCATTACAGCTTTCTCAATTCTTCCAATGAAAGTCCTCCTTGATCTAAAGAGCCAAGATATTTCTCTTGCTCATTTACAAATTACAGTTTTATCTGCATAAAAATACAAAAAAAAATTGCTTCCCCATTGAACAAATCAAACATACACTATTCACAAATATAGTGCATAGAAATTAGATGGTTTGTTGAAGTAAGTTAATATACTTCATATTATTACTTCATGTATTTCTCTGTTAAGAAATTCTACCTCCTTATATTACAACTGAATTGGTCCAGCTTGACACATTGATTGACCTGATGACTAATTTTATGAGTTTTGCATGCTCATAAATTGCTCATATTAATATTAACAGCACTGCACACATACTGTCTCTGAGCAGCACTACACGATGAACAGCGATATACGTAACGTCAGATAAGTTCAGCTATTGAAACTGAGAAAAAGAAGTTTAAAACTGTAGTTTGTGTAATACAATTCCTAAAAGGTAATGATGACCTAGTCACAATCTTCCTGAGATTTTCATGCTTCTCCAAGGTTCCCCAGCTGCCAAAGGCATTTACTGGACAACAGCAACAGTCTATGGACTTCTTCATCTACTAGATTATACAATCTGGTTACAAACCTCATGGTATCTCTTTTAGATGAGGAGGAAGGATCAACAGAATTTTTCTGATGTGGACTTTGTCAGACAGTAAACTGCATCTTTCAGGATGCATCAATCCCTATTTTGTTAAAGAATGTCACTGAAAACAAGCCAGTAACTACAAAATATATTAGTTTATTCAACTTTTCAAATTAAAATATACCTCCTCAGAACCACATGAACATGATGGCTGCATTTTTAAAATGTGTCTGTGTAGGTTAAGAGTATCTGACTCCAGCTGCAAAATAATGCCTGGTATAGAAGACCTTTTAAGACTGTGTAAGAAGTTGTCCCCACTTGAGCCTAAAATTCAATTCACCCAAACTGTGTTCTAATGAAACTTGAAGTCTATATGCTTAGAAGCAATGGGATTTGCTGAATCAGAACTTTCATACTTTGTCTTTATGGAAAGTATGGAGCTACAGCTGACTTTTGGAGAGCTCTAGAGCTTCTTTAAAAATAAAGCTGCAGCAGCCGTGCATTAGAGGGACTGACCAAAAGACAATGTCAACTTGCAAATGAAACAAATATCTATTTCTACTTCTCCTTAGAGTAGAATAGAATAGAATAGAATAGAATAGAATAGAATAGAATAGAATAGAATAGAATAGAATAGAATACACTGTTTCTGGAACGGACCTACAGTGATCATTGGGTCCAACTCTTGACGAATTCAGGACTGACCAGAAGTCAAGCATGTCCTCAAGGGCATTGTCCAACTGCCTTTTAAACACTTACCGACTTGGAGAATCGACCTCTTTAGGAACCCTCTTCCAGGTTTTCCTCACCCTCTTGGCAAACAAATTATGACAAGTCCACTGACCTCTGTAGAAGAAAATACTGCGCTCCTATGACAACTTCAAGGTAGACTCAAAAGTAGAGTAAATCTGCCGGCTAAGAGTCAAATGGGGGAGACTTCTATTCGTGTTAGACTAGGAGTCACTAGTTATACCCAATCTCTTGAGATTAAAAATATTGCATCACAGTGACGTACATAAGGTTTAATGTAGCCAGAGTTCACATAAATGTTTTGACAACTCTGAGCAGTTTTAATTTATCTGAATTGCTGTGTCTCAGGTCTAAAAGCACCCTCCTTTATCAATCAACACTAGCTCACTGTGAATGGAATGAGGGATTGCATTCTGGTAGGGATGACGAAATGCAGTTACAGTACATTCATTACTGTGAATATCACACTCTCTTTCATTTGCTAAGATGCAACAGAAAGAAGTTCCCCTGTCTAATTGTCACTCAGAATAAAATCAAGAAAGTAACTTGGTTCCCCTGAAACATCTTGGTCTGTTCAGTACAACACCTCAGCCCATAAAGTTCAGGTGAATTCCATGATGCTAAAATAATTCCTACTAAAATTAATGCCCATTTGTGGAAGTAAATTTAGGTTTTACATAAATTCATTCATTCTAAAACATAATTAATAGTTATTATTTCGAAGTACCTCAGAATACCTCCTCTTACAAGTTAAAAAATAATAATTACAATTTCTTCATGCACTCTTTAGCTGAATTTAAATACTAGTTAACATAATGAAAAAAATGTCATATTAAGAACTACAGATGTCTCTTAAGATGCACCTTACTTATCACTACCATTACTACTTTTAATACTAATTTTTTGTAAACACCACTGTTACTGACACCTTAATAAGTACTTCACTTTGCTTGAAATAACAGATATTAATAACCAACACTTTCACCCAGTCCTACATGTATTTAATAAAATATGGATGCCATAAAATGCAATTAGTAATACAAGGGATGTTAAAAATAGTTCATCAACAAAACATGCAGCAATTCTTCTCTGGGTATATCATGTTTGGGTTTTTTCAATGTCATACACTCCCATACTGTGATTTGAAAAGCTATACTGAATATTTGCAGTACCCAGTGTTCACAAGCCTCTCTAGAAAGCCACTCCTGGGTTTCAAAAATAAGTATTTTAATAAAATGCAAAATGTAAAATAAAGATTGTAAACTAATAATTTCATTGATATCTCCAATATCTTATTTATCTCTTTACCTACCAATTATACAGCCAGCTGGACACAGTCCTGAGTATTGTGCTCTGCTTGAGCAGGGAGGTTGGACTAGATGACTTCCAGTGCTCCCTTTCAACCTTACCCAGTCAGTCATTCTGGGATTCTGGGATTCTGTTATATAGTTACATATTCACCTATTCCTGCATGCTGCTTTAGAGCTAATTTATGCATTAGACTATGACCTATGCTTATGGAATAACACAAAAAAAGACAAATTCCATTTTATATCAGGAGAGAATACTGCTTCTTCCTTAAAAAAGAAAAGGAAAAAAACGTGTAAATGCAGGAATTTCACTTTGTATATTAACAACAAGACTCCAATTAATTCATGCTATTCACGTCAACAACAATTACTTGTGTATTTCAAACGTTTCTGATTCTGTTAGCATTCTAAGCTCAAATAAATCTCCTCACATACTGGTTGTATACATCAGTGAAGAGTCTCTGAAAGAGTCTGTTGCTCTGACATTGATCCAGCCACACATTAACTAGTGGGAAGTCGGGGACAGGGAGTTTACTGCTTAGGAGACTTAAACCGCTGACCCCAGGCTTTGATTTTTTTTGTTTCCATGTACTGCTTCTTCATTTGGCCTGACCATCTACTGGGAATTTTACTGGTTGTTTTCACAATGTCACTCATCACTGATGCAACAGCCTTCCAGAAGAAATATGCAGAAGTCTCTGTGCCCTTTTCAAAATCTATCTTTCTCAAAGTGCACCAGCATCCTTCTTTCTTACCAGGCTAATTCAATAGTTTCTAGATCCTGTAACAATCTGGATGGCCCTGTTGCAATACATGCTGACACTAGAGGGTGACAGCTGCATGTAGCATAATCGTAGATAACGCCGGCCACTCCAAGCAAGCTGTGATGACACCAAGATATTTGTAAATCAAAATAAGCTACTGAATAAGGATGAGAAGAATGTTCTGTAAAAAGAGTTACATTCCATCATCAGGACAAGTCTCTTTTTGATACACAGGGAGACAAAGTTAACCCAGTTTTCACAGAGAAGGAAGAGACTGTAATCTGCCTGCAGCTCTGCAGTTCTGAAGTCAGTTATCTCACAGTAAGGCAATAAATACTTCAGATTGCACTGACAACATACAACTCCCACCACAGCTGAGGAATCCGGCCACTTTTCTCCAGCCAAGAGACAGATTATCTAAAATGCATGATAAAAGCAGCACCTGTAGAAAACCAGGCCATAGAATGTCTGCATCCTTCGTGGAAGTCTTGTCAAAGACAACTGTGTACAAGAAAACCACTTTCACGGCAAGCTGAAATACCAAAGAAGAAATAATGGCACTTCATACTGTGTCCATCCATAGAAAGAAACAATGAAAACTGAATAGCTAGACAGAACCTTAATCCATAATGAAGCCTTGCTCCTACTGTTTATGCTGGCTAAGCATAGGGAGCTGCTCTGAAAAACTTAAAAGCTGTGCAAAAATAAGGTATCTAGTCAGGTCTCACAAAGATGTCACATTTCTGAACATTTTAATTCCAACAATAGTCTCTTATGCACTAACTAGAGCCAAAATCTAGATCTGCAGTATTTTACTTAGTCTCTTTTTTTTTCAATAACCACTCATCCCTCAGTTACACCTCTGTATTTGTTAACTAATCTTTTTCTCTAACGTTTCTTTAAGTTGGTTGACCTGGCTTACCTGCACAACAGGATGTGGCTCCCTTACAGTAAGAGAACTGACAGAGAGAGAGCTCATCTTTCCTGAGATAGGAGCTGTATATTTTAGCTGGCACAGGAATATTTGAGTGGGTGTGGATTTCAAGCTCAGGAAAAAATGCTTTTCCATATTCAGTGGACATAGTAACTTCTCCAAGCAGTGCACAGTGCTCCATTTCCAAGTTACTAGACAGTCTGGAGTGCTGCTTCTGTCCCAGTCAGCAAAGCAGCTATATTTACTGGCACTCCCCAGTCTTATCCTCATATTCGTGGTACATTTCAGAGATCAGTCTTCTGCAACAAAGGGAAGCTGAGCACAGCAGTCTGTAACTCTTCAAAGAGTTCAGGACAAGAGTCTCAATAATGCATTACTTTGACCACTATCTTCTCTCCTGCTTTGAGCTTACATGAGAATGTGCACTTCCACATCCTGCTTCTTTTCGGATCATGTATGAATTAGATGCAAAAGAACACTAAACCAGTGACATTGAGCAACAGAGGACAGGTGAAGGACTGAAAGCATTTTTTCCTGGAAATGTTAATAGGGCAAAGCAAAGAACACACAGAAACACAGCTCTTCCCTGAATGCAATGTTTTGCTGTCTCTGGGATTTTTTTTGGAAACCTGCAGAATGAACTGTCTTCTCATCTAGGCAGTGGGACAGACATTGAATAATCTGATACACCGGCTGATTACCTTGAACTAATTTGGCCAGAAAAACTTGTTCCATTTCATGTTCCAAGGATCAAAGAGAGAATGAACAGATGGGTTGAGCAGACTTACAAGATTCCCAGGCTCAGAGCTGGTGGCAAGCCCAAAAACAAATACTGAAAACATTTGCAAGGGAAAAAGCTCTGAAAGTTTTAAAGTAGTTCATCATCCATGTCTTTTATTTTGTCCAAAAGCATATGGTCTAGGCTCAGGCTGTTAATGAATGTTTATAGACACCAAGTCTCACCACCAACTTACTAAAAAACTGTATTCCCACTTACACTGTCAGCAAAAGAGGTCCAATGACACGCCAAGTTTAAAAAGTTCACTTCAATGAGATTCTGCTTTTAAAGGTAACACCTGTATATGGCTTTGTTCTGCATGACAAACAATATACACTTTGAATAGTTCCCCACAACTTTCCTTAACATACCCATTATTTTTCCTCTCATTTGATATACACGTGATTTGTTAACACCTATTTCCAATTACTTCATTGCTTCATCATACTGGGAAATTTATCTTAAGTAAATCCAAGTATCATAATACTTTATCTAGAGAGTTTAAAAGTTTGTAATGTTGCACATTTATGGCATCTCCTAATGCTCTCTGCATCCAAGTGAGAGCAATGAGTCACAGAATCACAGAATGATTTAGGGTGGAAAGGACCACAGGACTAAGTGCCATGTCCGGTTGTTTCTTGCATACCTCCAGGGATGGTGACTCCACCACCTCCCTAGGCAGCCCATTCCAATATTTAACAACTCTTTCAAGGAATAACTTCCTCCTGATGTCCAACCCAAACCTCCAATGATGCAGCTTGAAGCTACGTCCTCTTTTCCTGTTGCTGGTTGCCTGGGAGAAGAAACTGACCTCCTTTCAGGCAGTTGTAGAGAGCAATAAGGTACCCTTGAGCTTCCTTTTCTCCAGACTAAACAACCCCAGCTCCATCAGATGCTCCACCTATGACTTACCCTCCAGACCCTTCACCACCTCCACTACCTTTCTCTGGAGATGCTCCAGCACCTCAATGTCTTTCCTGGAGTGAGGGGCCCAAAACTGGACACAAGATTTGAGGTGCAACCTCACCAGTGCCAAGTAGAGGAGGACATCCTTGTCCTGGTCCTGCTGGCCACACTATTTCTGATACATGCCACACCCTCTTGACCCTCTTGGCCACCTGGGCATGCACTGGCTCATGTTCAGCCTGCTGCCAACCAGTACCCCCAGGTCCTTTTCCACTGGGCAGCTTTCCAATCACACTTCACCCAGCCTGTACAGCTGCATGGGGTTGTTGTGACCCAGCGTTTGGCCTTGTTCAACCTCATAAAATTGGCATCAGTCCATCAATCCAGCCCATCCAAATCCCTCTGTAGAGCCTTCCTACCCTCCAGCAGATCATACACTCCTGCCCAACTTGATGTAATTTGCGAACTTTCTGAGAGTGAACTGATCCCCTCATCCAGGTCATCAATGAAGATATTTAAAAGGACTGGCCCAATACTGAGCCTCAGGGAACCCCACTAGTGACCAGTCACAAAGTGGGTGCAACACCACTCACCACATCTCTCTTGGCCTGGCCATCCAGCCAGTTCTTAACCCAGCAAAGAGTGCACCTGTCCAAGCCATGGGCTGAGAGCTTTTCCTGGAGTATGCTGTGGGAGACAGTGCCAAAGGCTTTGCTGAAGTCCAGGCAGACTACAGCAGACTACACCCACAGCCTTTCCCTCATCCACCAGGCAGGTCACCTGGTCATAAAAGGAGATCAGGTTGGTCAGGAAGGACCTGCCTTTCCTAAACTCATGCTGGCTGGGCCTGATCCTTTGGTTGTCCTGTACGCGCCATGTGATTGCACTCAAGATGATCTGTTCCATAACCTTCCTGGTCACTGAGGTCAGGCTGACAGGCCTATAGTTCCCTGCATTCTCCTTCTGGCCCTTCTTGTGGGTAGGCATCACACTGGCCAACTTCCAGTTGTCTGGGACCTCCTGGTTAACCAGGACTGATTATAAATGACAGAGAGAGGCTTGGTGAGCTCTTCCAGCAGCTCCTTCAGAATCCTTGGGTGAATTCCATCTGGTCCCATAGACTTATGAGTGTCTAAGTGGCTCAGCAGGTCACCTGCATAGTAAAGAAGTTCTTCCTCACGTTCAGGTGGAATTCCTTGTGCATCAGTTTCTGCCTATTGCATCTTGTCCTATTAGTTGGTACCACTGACAAGAGCCTGGCACCATCTTCTGGCACTCCTCACTTAGATACTGAAAGACATTGATGAGGTCTCCTCTCGATTGCTTCTTTTTAAGGCCAAACAGGCCCAGCTCCTTCATCCTAACCTCATAAGAGAGATTCTCCAAACCTTTGATCAACTTTGTAGCTCTCCACTGGAACTCCTCCAGGAGCTCCATGTCTCTCTTGTCCTGAGGACCACAGAACTGGACCCAGCACTCCAGATGTGGCCTCACCAGGGCTGGGTAGAGGGGCAGGATCACCTCCTTCAACTGCTAGCAATGTTCTTCCTAATGTACCCCAGGATCCCATTGGCCGCCTTGGCCACCAGGGCACTGCTGGCTCATAGACAGTTTGTTGTCCACCAGGACCCCCGGGTGCTTCTCCACAGAGCTGCTTTTCAGCAGGTCAGCCCCCAGCCTGTACTGGTGGTCGGGGTTGTTCCTCCCCAGGTGCAGGACCCTGCATTTGCCCTTGTTGAAATTCAGAAGGTTCTTCTTCTCTGCCCATCTCTTCAGCCTGTCAAGGTCCCTCTGAAGGGCTACACAGCTCTCTGGGGTGTCAGCAACTCCTCACAGCTTTGGGTCGTCAGTGAACTTGTTGAGGAGGCATCTTCCCCTTCATCCAAGTCACTGATGAACAAGTTAGACAACACTGGTCCCAGTATAGAACCCTGGGGGACACCACTAATGACAGGCCTCCACTGTGGCACCGATCATGACCCTCCAAGATCTGCTGTTCAGCCAGTAATGAATTCATCACTTCCAGATCAGGGTGGAAGTAATGAATTCTCCAGCCCAGCCTCAGAGGTGTTTCACAGAAGAGTGAGCTTGGTCTGACATTGGTCTTGATAAGTTTTACGAATCCTGTTTTAAAGTCAGAAAACTGAACCACGGGAAGCAGAGTGACCCAGGGTTGTCCCCCCCAAAATATTTTACAGCACACAGAGTATGCCAGAATCTGTTTCTATATTCATCATTTCTGGTGTAAAATATAGAGATGGTGTTATTCATGTGGAAGCATAGAGCATAAAGGGCACCTGTCAATCACCTCTAAACAGTTGCTAAGCTTCAGGATCTCTCTTCCTTAAAGAGGAGCAAACAGCAATCCTGAGAGTGGTGCCTGCCTCACACAGAGAACATGGGAAAAGATAAGAATTTCCTTAACTCACTTTCCCACCAGCTCACTCATCTGGAAGCAGGAGGAACAAGGAGACAATTACAGACCTCCCAATTCCTTTTGGCACATTGTACTTACTTTCATTGGCATGCATGCCAAAGAATTCCACACACAATTGGAGTGTACTGATTGGAGATAATCATACAAGATTATGCCAGCCTCATAGTTCAGTAAAAACCTTTATAGACAAATACCAAGTACTAGTCCGGAAAACACTTGTTAGTGTTGCTACATAGACTTAGCCTTTCTCTAAGCACAGTGCTTCAGGTACTTCCAACATTTTGGATCCATCTCCTCATTGGCTGCATCTTAGAGCCTGCGTTTATCTCAGAGTTAATTGTAATTCTGTGTATTTGCTAGCAACAAAGTTATTTTTGAACCTTAGAACCAGGCTTGATCTTGAGATAGTATTTTCCAAAGGAGAGGTCCTTTGAGGCAAAAGAAATAGTTTGATCTGTTTTCTAGAGTTAAACCTTAAGTTTTTTTACAGCTATTTCAGCACATACTTTGAACTCTGAAAATGCACAAAATTGAAATAATGTTTGTGAGAGAAAATTAGATTTTGATTGCCTTACTTTTTCAATCCACCTAGTATGCCTTCTGCAAGGATGTCTACTTGTTTCTACCTGCTAGCATCAAAAAACAGAAAAACACTCTATCAAATACAATTTAAAGAGTCACTTACTGCCCCAAGAAGTCTCTATGCGACAAAGCAGTAGGAAGTAAACTTGGTTCACCTGCTGATTGAAGTTCAAAGACAAATAAGACAAATAAGGTGGTAAGTTCAGTCTTCATAGCAAGACGCTGTTGAACTCAAAAAAAAGTTCAAACTGTTCGAATTCTCCCTTGATCTACTGAACTTTAACTTGTCCCCCACGCTGAACTGATTTTAAACAGAGGGCTCGCAGAGTATAACCACTGAACCGAGTATTGTTGTACCTAGAATATTTCTCAACAGGCATGACAGACAGATTTGTTAAACTTGCTAAATGCTGTCTTCCACATTGTGTACCAGATGAAGGTCAAAGCTGCTGAGCTTCCCTGTGACCCCACAGGAGAGCACTACAGATATTCTTTCCATTTTTATTTAATAGAAATTTGCTTACGCATAGAAGAAGAGCCTGAATTTTCCTCATGGCAAATATTGCACAGCAAAACTACACTGAATCAGGCTTGAATTCACTATTTATCTGACAACAAGTTATAAGCACTGAACGCTAATAATGTTTTGTGAATTATGGGGATATAGCAATAAAGCTGCACTACAAGGCAACTCAAACCACCTGACCAATCAACAAATTTGTTCTTTAAAACTTCCTCTTTAATAACAATGTTTTTCAATACTAACAGCACTTTCTTTTCCTCTCAAGCATTTTTCTGGCATTATTTTGCTAGCACACTTTATGCACAAACTTTAGGGAGAAAAAAGCACATCCTTTTCTCTAACAAACATCTGTAAGTGCATCTGTTCTTGTATTCCAAATTTGGTATGCATATAAAATATTGTTGATTAGCAGTCTTCATTTACAGAAATGTCACCCAATCCAAGCCTTTCTCAAAAACCTGTATGCAAGTGACACGGTTGTATTGCTCTGCTTCATTAAGTTATACCTGTTTGTTAAGCCAAATGCAAAGTTCCCTAAATAATAAAACCCAATGGCTATAACTGAAGTATGAAAATCTCTATTTTCTCTTTTGAAAGTGAGAAGCAGCCTGTTGAAAGTACTCAGTTCTAAAGCTGAGGAAAAAAGGCAGAAGGAAGGATGGTGTGTTGCCCCTTCCTTCATAACTTACACACAGGAACCAAGTTACTCTTGAAAAATGTGAATGTTTATTCATATTTATTTTGTTTGTCTCTCATAGGAGAACGAAAACCTGGATACAAAATGCAGAATTTACCAAATGCTACCTGAAGCTCTTGATTACATATCATAATCATAAAATTATCACCAACATCCATCAACACACTTTTTGTTTGTCTTAAGTTCTTTTTTATGGGCACACACATCTGCTATCACCTCCCCGATCGCACTTACATTCAACATACCTTTATGCTTCAACAGCTATCGACACTTGCCTTTGGAGCTTGGGTTTGATGATGCGTGTTGAGACTTCCTCCATCCTGATTTCAATGCAAAAAAAGATTGCATAAATGGCACTTTGTCAAGACAATGCAAAGCACTGACATCCAATTTCACTTGATGCATCTTTCAGCTTACACCACCCGTCTTTATGTAATTTTATAAACATTTAAGTGCTCCCAGGAAACATTCCTCACTGCCAATCACAAACACCTCCACTGCAACTGCTTCCAAATACTGCAAAATGCTCTTCTACTGCTTCATGATGCATGCTGAGGTAACTCTCAGTTACAGAAAAACTCAGACCAACAACCAAAAAAAATTCAAACCAACAATCAAAAAAAAACCAGAAAAAACAAAA
>VZRS01008820.1:0-22657 GCA_013398055.1 Ifrita kowaldi
CACCGGTACTGCCACGGGAATTCCCCCCCGCCCCTGGGGAAACGGCGGCGGAATGCCGGTGGCGAGAGGGCCGGGGCATCCCCGGGGGTGGCCGCGGGAGCACCACGGGGTGGGAGCTGGGGATCCCCGGGTAGCGGCTCCCGGTCCGGATGGAGTGGTGCCACAGGCTCCCGCAGTCGGTAGCCCTTCACTCGCCCTGGAGGTACCGTGGGGTGCTGCCACCCGTTCCCCCAATGCCATCCGCAGCCTCCTCAAGGGGTGACAAATGCGTGCTCCCCGGGATGACGGCAGCACAGGGACACAGGCAAGGAGGGCACCCCAGCCACTGGCAAGACCTCAACAGCCCCTGCCACAGGCCACCTGGCCACTGCAGTGGGACACGTGGCTCTGCAGGGCAGGGGTGCCAGCCTGGCCCCCAGTGCAGCGAGGGACCGAAATGGCACTGGGTGTCCTGGGGTCACCCCGCTCCTTTGGGTGCCGTACCCCCAAGCAGACCCCTCGTCAACCTGGCCTGGGCAGTTGTCCCCGAGCTAGGGCTCCCCCAGCCATTTGCCATCGGGGGGTTGTCACCAGCTCGTCTCTGCTGTAACTGAGGCCGGTGGTCGTGGCCCCCATGAGAGACCTCCCTGGCTCCTTGGGACTGCGCCAAGCTTGGGGTCAAGACTGCCCGCTGTCTCTTCGCTGCTCCCTGGGGCTGTGCCAGGAACGGGCCAGCGCGGTTTCGGGGCGGAGCCGTGCCAGATTGGGGTGGGTGACGGAGTGTGGGTGCCCCACACAGGCCATGACCCCGCCGCCGTTTCCTCCCCGTGGGCAGGGTGGCAGGCGCCCGCTGCGGCTGCACACACGGCGCATTGTTCTGCCGGGGCCCGGCCGGAAGGACTTCCTCCATCCCGGCCAGGGGATGACCTGGGGAATCCGGGTGCTGGCAGCCCACTCCCACCACAGACGGGCATAGCGGCTCCTGTGTCTGCCCAAGCCCCACCACACCTCGCTCGCAGCAGGGCCGCAGTGGCCGTGTGTCCCCCGGCCCCCTTGGTTCTGGCCCCGACTCACCTTGCTGGAACTCGCCTCCTGCGATCCGACCTCACAGCGCGGCCACGGCAGCCGGGCACTGCCAGCTCGGTGGTTGTGGGGGTGCCCCAGCAGCACCCAGGGCGGGCAGGGGGCTGCGGCCATGCGGGGGGGCCGGGGTGCTCTCTTGAGGCATGGGAACCGCAGGGATGGGGGGCACGGTCGGGCCCACGGGCATCGTCAGGTCAGGGCAAGGGCAGGCGAAGGGAGCCAGGCCTCCGGCCCCGCCAGCGCCGGGGGCCGGGAGCTGCCTTCCCCTTCCCCTTCTCCCCACGGCGGCGGGGGGAGGCAGGCGGGGGAGCGCTCCCCGAGCCACATGGTGGGCTGGAGGAGGAGCCGTTGCCCAGGCAACGGCTGAGAGCATCCTTCACCCCTGAAAATGGTGTGCGGAGCTGCCGCCACAGCCCCACAGCCAGGGGCACTGGGCAGGACCCCCACAGCTCGCCTGTGTGTAGGGTCCAGATCCACCCATTTCGGCTCTGGACATACACCGGCATCCCCTCACCTGCACGCTGCTACCCCCCAGCAAGGGCAGGGATGGGGATGAGACATCCCCCAAATGCTGGGGCACCACTGGGCAGGTGGGAACAGGCAGAGCCACTTCCCTGCCCTGCTCAGGGCTGGCCATGGCTCTGTTCACCCTCCGGCCCTACCCCAGAGCCACCCCTGAACATGTGACAGACACAGGAACACGCTGGTGACCCCAGGACCTTGGTGCCAGGGTGCCATGACCCAGGCAGTGCCAGGAGGGCAGCACACGCATCCTGACTGGTGCGTTTGGAACAGCAATCCCCAGGCAGTCCCCATCCCCCTGCCTGCCTTCCTTCCTTCCACGGCTGCAGAAAATTCCTGGATTTTACCCCAAGATGCCCCCTCTGAGTGTGAGAACTCCTCCTCGGCCCGCTCCCATAGCAACTGTTCCCTAGCTACCCGGCCGCACTTGCTATTCTCATCCCAGTGCAGCTGCGTGTGGCCCCCCCGCGCTGCGCACGAGGCTGTCGCCGCTACCGCCAGCCCCGGACCCCAAACCCACCCTGCATCCCCGACCAGGCTGCCCCCCTTTGACTGCTTCACCCTTGGTGACCGTCGTGACCCCCACCCTGCGTCACCCTGCAGGGTCTCCCCTGGGAGGAGCTGGCTGTTCCTTGGGCTAAGGAGCAGCACTCTGTGCTGCCACAAGGGTCCCATTCATGGTGGCCCCACTGAAGCAGTAATTCACCGTGACCAGAGGGCAGCAGGACTCTGTCTCAGTCCCACAGCACACCTCTGACAGCACAAGGCCTCATACCTGTCGTGCCCTCACACTGACCTAAAACATGCAGCAGAAGACACTGAGGATCATCTGTGGTACTCAGGGCTCAGCCAGCATCAGCCTTTTTGCCCTGGAGGGCAACCCCAGCCCTTCCCTGCAGGACAGGAGCACCAGCAGTGCCCATGGCAGCCCAGGAACGAGGTCCCTGCTCCCCTTCTTACAGCCACCAACCCTGTATGACCCAGAGCAGGCCCCCCATGACACGAGAGCAATGCAAGGCACGGCAAATCTTTACACTTAACAAAAGGTTAAAAATTTAAATACTCTCCAACTTTAGTGCAAGGCAAGCAAATGATACCACAGGTCCAAGTAGGTGCTCAGCCCCCCTGGGGGGCCTGGCTCAGAATGAGCAGAGGCAGCAGCACACGCACGCACGCGTGTGCACACACAGACACACAGAGAAGGGACGAGTTATTGCTCAGGACATAGCTGGGACAAGGGTACACAAGAGGGGACAGAACAAGCTGAATGGAGAAGTGGGCTCATACCCACGCTGCTCCCCATGGACGGCTCCTGCCCATGGGTGCAGGGGCTGTGCTGGCTCCCCAGAACCCCCTGGGGACACACACTAAGCTGGTCCCAGCCCACTCACTCTTGGGTCACAGCTTCACATGACCCCGGGAAGGGACATTCCCTTTACCACAGCTTTGCTCCCTGAGAGCAGGGTCCTTTACGTGTCTGCTCCTCCACCACTGAGCTGGGCCTGGGGACGGCCACACCTCTGGAACGCACGGGTCCGGAGCTGGTGGCACTGCATTGTCACTGTCCTGCAGCGTGCCGGGGATCAGAGCAACCCTTTGGCCACAGCAGCAGCAGGTGCCCGGGAGTGGCCGTGTCCCGCCGGGCCAGCGGTCTGGAGAGGGGCTCGGGATCAGCTCGCCGGAGCTGGCAGCACGTGTGAGACGAGGCAGGAGGCAGCAGGCTCCAGCACACAGGGACGCAAGGACGAGGCAGTGATGCTCTGCTGCCAGGACACAACGGGAGACGCTTTGGCACAGCGCTTTCCTGTGCCTCGGGGCTGAGCAATGGACTCCGCTGGAGCCAGGACACCTCAGCACAGTCAGAAAGGTCCAGGAAAGATGATTTAGACACTTCAAGGCACAGAAGGCCTGTCCAGGACTCCCTGGAACAAAGCTGGGACCGTTGCTCCTCCCATAGGAGGACATTTGTGCCTGTGACAGGGTGGGGGCAGTGCAGGCCCCCACCCATAGATTAAAAACCGACATGTGATATGTACAGACCGACATATATAAATACACATCAAACCTGCGGTGCCGCTTCGGCACCATGGAATGTGTCAGCAGAGCTGCTCCAGCCTGGCCTTGGCCCATGCCGGCACGATCCCTCCCTCCCACCCTGGGCCCGGGAGGGGAGCGGCAGCCGGCGGCAGCAGCACCATCCCAAGAGGCAGATTTGGAAGCGTCCGGGTTTGTCTCAGGGCTTGCCCATGGTCAGAGGCACCTCAACCCGAGCCGTGTGCTGCTGCCAGCCTTGGAATCATCCTCACAGTCTTCAAATACAGATGTGTAAAACTGTAAACAAATCCACCTTGTGGGGCCAACTGCGACCGTGTTCTTCAGGCTGGGCACTCGGGAGAGGCAAGGGGGTCTCAGGGGCTGGAGAACAAGCTGTGCTCTACAGCCGGGTGGGCTCTTCCTCACTGTCGCTGCAGTTTCCACAACAGTCCTGAAGTCAGAAGGGCAAGGAGAGGGAGGAGGGAGGGAGAGAGGAGCACAGCAAGCAGAGGATGAGCACGGTCACACAACCCAGCCTACAGCTGCCCTCTGGCAGGGATGGGCCAGGTTCCCCCGCCCCCAGCCTGTGTGCGGGAGAGCTACATGGAGGCAAGGGGCTGGAGGGGACCCCCAGACTGCAGAGAACAGTCCAGCTGCATCTGGAGGTTCAGCCCCTGGCAGACAGACTGTTGAGCACGCAGCTGGCTAGCTCAGAAGCTGTGAGGAAGCTGGGTCCCGGGGACTGCAGCCACCCAGGGACACAGCTCAGTGCCAGCACAGACGCTCGGCCCCGCCCAGGGCTCTGCTGGCCACGAAAGCAGCTGAAGCCCTTTTCGCTGAAATGGGAGTCTGAGCATGGGGCAATGCCAAACCCTTCACAGTTTCTCAATCCTTCTGTGTATCCCGGACATCCGGAGAGGAGTGCAGGAAACTTCCCACAGCCCCCTGGGAGCAGAACTCCCAGCAGCGGCAGTGCAGGGGCAACTTTGGCTCAAGCTGAGGGCAAGGCCTCCCCCACAAAGGCAGCAAGAGCAGGGATGCGGGATTAGTGGCTCAGGGGGCAGTTAGAACAACAAGCAGGTTGTGCTCTGCCAGGGGAAGGGGATAGGCACTGAAGGATAACACTCCTCTTTCCCAGATCTTGCCATGTCCGTGGGCCACCGGGTATTTCCCTGAGCAGAGCAGCCAGGAGTGACTGCTCACCTCTGGAAAGAGAAAACACGTGGGAAATCACAGCTCAAACCCTGCTACAAACAGCTGCCCATCCTCTGGCAGGTCCTGCCTGCCTCGAGAAGGGCTGGGTATCCCCAGAGCTGGCTCTGGCTAGGGCAGCTCACTGAACTGCAAAGCACAACTCGGAGCTTGCCAAGGAGCAGGAGTCAGCACCAGGTGGCTGAGTGGGTCCAGAGCCAACCATGCTGCAGTCCTACAGCTGCACACAGCTGCTGAGAGGCAGCAGCCCAGGCTTTGCCAGGCCTGGAAAGAAGGCAAAGACTGTCCCGGGCAGAGGAGACGGGCAGACAAGCAAGCCCATAGCAGCTGCAAGACGTTCCTGTTCTCCTCATCCCTTGAAAGAGCTGCTCTCTGCCTGGCTCAAGATCTGGCAGAAGTGCTCTGGGCAGCCCAGACAGCCCATTCCAAGAGCAAGGACTTGTTCAGGGATGGTATTATTCATGTCAGAAGGGAGATGGTTTATTATTTTAAAGTCTTCAGCATCCCTCTGCCTGGGTGATTCCAGCATGTTTAGCCAGGACACTCCTTCCCAGCTCCCTTGACTCCTCCAGCATGGGGAGTGCCAGCCAGGCAAGGGCTGGCTCCCTGCAGCCTTGCACGGCTGCCTGAGAGCCCTAGGGTCTGGCCACCCAACACTAGGGGAGACTGCTCGCTGCCCTCTCGTGCCCACCTCCCTGCCAGACCTGCCTGGCACAGGCAGGAGCAGGATCACTGTTGCTGGGAGACTGGCTGGGGAGGAAACGCTGGGCAAACCCTTACCTGTCTGCTGAACAAGCGCTGGAGTAACCCTTTTTTGGGCTGTGGAGAAGGCTGCCCTTTCCAGTCCAGGTCTGGGGGCACTGTGCCATCTGTGCTAAAGACATTCAGCTCCTTAAAACACTCCGTCTCGATCATCTGGAAGAGGGAAAAGAAGGCTGCAGCAACTGCCACATGGAGCCCATCACTGAGGGCCCAGCAGAGCATGAGAGCAGCGGGGACAGCATGGGGACACTGCCCTCAGCCATGGTGGGCACAAGCAGGAGCAAAGACCTACCTCGTTCTGCCAAGGAATGGGCACACTCCCTGTGGCAAACTTCTGGTAGAAGTCATTATCTGTGGGCTCCAGCTCCACTCCTTTCACCGTGGAGAACTGCTCGATGTCCAGAACGTCCTTGCAGTAGATGGCCTGGGGCTATGCAGCACAAAGATTGCTCTAATGCCAGGCTCCACCTTGATGCCACCACCTCCAACTGTTGCTCACGGCCAAGCCCAGGCCACCTCTCCCTGCAGCCCAGAGCTTGCTGGACCCCTGTTCTGCCAGGTCCAGGGAAGGGGATGGGCCCCATCTCCCCATGCCAGGGTTCCCTCTTCCCTTAACAGCACCAGTGACTGAAAAGGTCAGGACTTACATCTGGCTTGAAGGGAGGGTCCAGCATGCCTGCTTCCAGCCTCCTGAAGTTGAGGTGCTTGAAGAGAGGGTGTTCCTTCACCTCCTTGGCCCCAGCTCCTCGGCACCCTAGGCGCTCCAAAGGGTCTTTGCACAGGAGCTGTGACACAAAAGGAAATCAATGTCCTGGATGAAGGGTACTCTGTGCAGGAGCAGCCCTGGGTTCCTGCAGTGTGTTCTAGGGAGAGCACAGGCCTGCTAGGCAGCTGGGCAAGGAATGAAGGCACTCTGAACCCTCCTGTGCTGCCTTATCAGAGACAAAGGAACCTGGCTGTCACCTCTGCAGGGAGCAGGCCCCATGTTCTGCTGCTGCATGCACAGAAGTGGTGGGAGTGAAGGGACAGGGCTGCACACCCGTACCATGGTGCAGAGGGAGCGGGCGCAGGGCGAGAACTTCTCCGAGTACTCCTCCTGCACTTCCTTCACCAAGCGCTCCACCTCCTCCCGCTTGATCTTCTTCTTGCGCTGCTGGAAGGGCGACTGGCCCTCGATCATCTCGTACACCAGGCAGCCCAGAGCCCACCAGTCCGGGCTGAACGTGTAGCGCTCGTTCTTCACCACCTCCGGAGCTGCAGAGGAGCAGGGGTGAGGGACATGTCAGGGCACGGAGAGCACATCTTCTGAACCACTTTTTGCTTAAACCAGGGTCACTTACCCATGTAGCCAACTGTCCCCACCCGGCCCTTGATTGTTTGGCCCTCTGGCACATGCACAGCTAGTCCCAGGTCTGAGATACGGATGTGACCTGCACAGACGAGGGGACAAGTTAACAGGACAAAGTCAGGGGGCAGTGTTTGAAGCTGCCAAAAACACAGGGTAACCCTGGTTTAAGCAGAGTAAGAAAAAACTCAGGCTCAGGGCTCCTCTTGACTGTGCACTCACCATGGTCATCCAGTAATATGTTCTCTGGCTTCAGGTCCCTAGGAGGGAAAGGACTTGATTAGCAAGAAACCTGTTGTCAGAGCAAAGGACATATGCAACAGCCACATCTCAACAAGTCACAGATAAGCAACTTTAGGGTGCAATGCCCCTGCCTCAGGCACACAGATAACTTCCCCCTCACCCTCTGCCCCACAGCTGACCGTGCAAGCTCTCCCCTCCTGGGCAGAGAGGTGGGAAACAACAGCCTTCAACCCTCTACTGCAAGCCTGGGGATGGTTCCCTCTTTGCAGGTGCAGAACTCACTATGGGGCAGGCCATGCAAGTGAGAAGGAGCAGAGGCTTCTCTGCTTATCCTGCCCCAGGGCAAGGTAGGACCAGAAGGGACTTCCTGGCCAGTGTTTAGCCATGCTGTCCTAACACTGCATCACACCCCTGTGAGTACAGTCAATCGACTTGTTCTCCCTCCTCCTCAGCTCTTGAGCACGTTGGGGCAGCCTACCCTCCTTTGTTCTAGTGTCAATACTGCCCAGGGAGTTCAGTGCCTGCTCTGAGACATTCACAGCATGATCACATCCTGTTCTTGGCGATCATTTACCAGCACAAGGAAGCCAAGCTAAGCTCTCCTTTCTCCCACAAGATCAGCTTTCTGTTCCCGATTCCTCTCACTCAGCTCTGTGCTGCTTTCAAGCCTGAACTTACTTTCTTGAGCAGACAGACCCAGCTGGGCTGGTAAGAGCAGCAGGAACCCTCTTGCTGCTGCAGGCCCTACAAGCTCTCCCAGCAGGGACCAGGCAGCACGCACCTGTACACTATCCTCTCCTGGTGCAAGTCCTCGAGGCCACAGCAGATCTCAGCAGCATAGAAAGCTGCCCGGGGCTCCTCAAAACCAGCCTCTCCCATGTGGTAGATATGGAACTTGAGGTCCCCTCCATTCATGAGGGTCAGCACTAGGCAGAGAGCATCTTTAGTTTCATATGCATAGGCTAAGCTCACCTGCAATTCAGGGCAGAAAGGCTGTTAGAAGACACAGCTGGAAGAGGGAGGTGCCCACACTCCCACGGACACTTTGCCACCCAAGCAGCCACTCACAGGCTCGGGACTGGGCCTTTGCCAGCAGAGGAGGAACTGTGCAAACTCAGGGAGGACATGGCAGTGCCCAGCAGTGCCAGCAGACCCTCAGCTTTGCTCGGACAGGGAGGACACTATTTCCCCGAGCCAGAGCTGCTTCCCTCCAGGGGCAGGCAGCACCCAACAGCAATGCTGGGGCAGTGTCTTATGAACCCTCTGCAAAGGGAGGTTCAGGCTTTCCACACCTCAGTGCACCAACGTAGAGCTCCCAACCACACAGCTCAGGGCTGGGCTTCTCCCCACCCCACTGTCTGGAGAGACAGTTCTCACCGTCTACTTGTGCCCCAAAAGTCACAAAGGCGCCTGTAACACCAGATGGGTGTTTGGGCCTGACTTTGGGGGCATTTACAGCACATTGTGGAGGCAGTAAAGGTCCTGCCAGACCCCAGCCTTGTGAGAGATGTGCAGCCACCAAGACTCTGCCCCATGGGCAAGAGACTGCTCCTGCCTCTCCACACCAGGTGAGAGCACAGAGGTGCCAGGCTGGCTGGTTGGAGGAAGCATCAACCATTGCAGCAAAGTGAGAGCAATTCCTATGTACTTACTACAAACCTACTGTTCACTTTTTCCAGGATCTGTTTCTCATTCAGGGCCATGGCTTCTCCCTTCCTCTTTTTGATCCGTTTCTTCTCCAGTTTCTTGCAGGCATACATCTTCCCTGTGGCACGCACTTGGCAGGCACACACCTGGAGGGAGGACAAGGCTCAGCACCCTCCCACTGCCATTTCCAGAGTGGGGGTCTAGGTTCTGTTCTCAGGAAGAGGCACAGGAAGGCAAAGAAGCCCATTGTCAAAGCAAAGACACGGGGAACAGTGACAGCTCCAGATGTCACAGAGAAGCAGGAGCCAGCTGTAATGCCTCTAACACCTTTAGCAGCACCATGGCTGGTGCCTGGGAAGACAGAAGGCCATTCCATAAACAGGCAGGAAGCCTTCAGGAGTGCAGTTTGCCCTGTCAAGACACAGGGAACAGACCTGACTCTGCCCAGTTAGCAGTAGGCACCACAGGGCTTGTGCTATCAACCCTGCACAGCACCTCCCACACCTCCACCACCTGGAGACAGGTGAGTTCCTGCCTCTCAGGGAGAGCTGATGGATCATGCAAGGCCCAAAACACAGCCCAGCACAGAGCCCCCACAGCCCACCCAGCCAGCAGCACCTGCTTCCAGGTGCTGGAGCAGCTTGTGGCACCCTGATGGCCAACCCAGGTCTGCCTCTGGCAGCAGGCAACAGTGGCTGTCTGGTACCCTGAATGCAGAGGAAACGGTGGTTACTCACCTCCCCAAAACCGCCCTTACCCAGCACACGGTACTGGCGGAAAGTGTTTTTGGTCACTGGCTGCCTGTGAGAGAAAGGAAACCAGAGTGAGATGCGAGCAAGGAGAGAGCAGGGGCTGAAGCTCAAACCACTTCCACGCCCTGGCCCGAGAGACTGTGGCTCACCCCACACCCCTGCTCAAGCAGGCCTTGCTTCCCCGCGAGGCAAGCAAGGCTGGGGCTGCTGCTGGTGCCAGTAAAGGGCCCTGAGGGACAGCACGGGCCAGGCTCTTGGCTCCTGCCAGGGCCCAGCATGGGAAGGAGCCCCAGGGACCCCTCAGGCAGGCTGTGTGAGGAGGGTGCAGGTTTGCCAGCAGCGCGGGGAGCGTTACCGTTCCAGCCATTTCCACTGCAGGAAGCGGTTGAAGTACAAGCTGTCGAGGTAGTCGGCAAAGGGAGCCACGCTCAGGTAGTCGTGGATAAGCCTAGGAGAGAGCAGAGCCAGCATGGTTCCTGAGAGCTGATCACAGCCCTGGACAAAGCCAGCAGCCCCAGGAAAGAGGAGGTGAACAGCCCCAAAAGCCTATTTACTCTGCCATCCCCTCACCCAGCCCGGTGCTGAATCACCCACGTAGCCCTGGCCCAGAAAGCCCCGCTCCATGCTAAGCCTGATGCAAAAGGAAGGTGTGTTGGAGGTACCACTGTGACAAACGCAGCGCCCTGGGACCAGCCTGGCAATGCTAATCGAGGCCTCTTGGCACCAGCCAGGGCTGCAGGACAAACGGGGACAATGGGACTCTTTGCAATTGCCCCTCTGCTCGCAGGGCAGACGTGCACACAGGCTGTAATCAGCTGCTAGCAACATTCAGCACCAGGCACTGAGCTGTTCACTATCAGATGAATATCCAGCACAAAAGGCCACAGGGGGATCCTGTTCAAGAGCTTTGGAGAGCTGTGCCAGGGCTGCCCAGCGGAGTGAGGAGCCTTAGACACAGTGTCTAGACTGGAAACGCGCATCAAGGAGAAGCGGATGGGCTCTCCCCTTTCAGAGCTTGCCAAGAGCAGGCAGGGCCCAGCCCGGAGGCTCTGCATTCAGACACGACACTGGTTACCACACACAGAGCTAATGCTCCCCAGAAGACTGCAGCAAATGTGTTGCCACAGCCCTGCACTCAGTTAGGCAACACGCTCCAGCTACTGTGTGGGGAGGGGTGAGGCTGCAAGCCTGGTTTCCCCAAGAGCTTCCGCTTCACACCCGGAGCCAGGACCTCGGCCACTGCTTCTGCGATGGGAACAGAGGTGACCTTAGACCCCTGCAGCAACAGCCAGAGCAACCCAACCCCAACAGCCACTTCTGCCTGGGGCTGGCGGGACAGGACAGCTGGCACAGGACTGCAGCCATCGGCTCAGCTCGGCAGGAGCCTACAAGATCCTGGCACAACACTGGGAATAGCATTGCTACAGGGTCTTCCCAAATGGCAACTCCAGCTGGGAGGACTGACAGAGGTTTCTGCAGCAGCTCGTGGCTCCCAGAGCACAAGATCCTTGTGCTTGCTTTCCTGGAGCTGGGCTGCAAACTGCTGGTCCAAAACTGCCCAGACCCCAGCCTTAGCAGCAGCCCTCACTCTCCCAGAGGAATGGACCACGAGGGACACGGTGAGTCAGCTGCAGCATCATCCCTGTGCCATGTGCGACCTGCAGGCACAGCCCAGCCCTCCAACTTACTTAGTGCATTCCTTGAAGAGCTCCTTGGAAGGTTCCTGTTCCAGCCTCTCACAACAGGCATCCACCAGTTGTGAGGGAACTTCAGGCACATGGTCCTCACTCTGGGGACAAAGGGATGGAGTCAGACATAGGGAGCGGAGCCCAAGGGTCCTGCTTTAGGGTCAGTGGGCAAAGCAGTGTGGTGGCTTGTGAGGTGGTGTGGTGGCTCAGCATATCGGCTGTGGCAGGACACGGGCAATGTCAGCTGTTGGCTTTCCAACTGTTCTTGCAGGCAGCAAACACAACCCTCTTACTCACGTTTGGCTTCAAGTACTTTTCAATCAGGTGCTGCCCACATTCCTTCCTCTTCTCATCTGGAGCCACTTCGTACCCTGCCTGCAGAGAGCAAACAGTGTGAGGGGCAGGTCTAGCCAGGAACCCAGCCTTGCTACTGGGCAACAGCTGTGGAGCAGCAACACCCTCTGCACAAAGTTTCCCATTCTTTCCTTGAAAACCAGATCTCCAGCAAACAGCTCCCTAAGCAAAGGCCCAGCCCTACTTGGGCTGCAACTCACAGGTTTTTCCTACAGAAAAGCCCTGTATGCCCAGAAGCACCGGCTGGAGCATTCAGCCAACCAGTTCATGCCCAGGGTGTCAGGAACATCCCTGTCTTCCCCAGCGAAGCCTGATGGGCTTTGCTCTTACCACGGCATCCAGGAACTTGACGCAGCGTGAGAGCTCGGGGCGTGTCTCGCAGAACTGCCGGAACAGCATGTGCCCAATGGGCTGCTTCTCGCACAGGCTGTGGTAGTCCCGCTCTGCAAACGTGGACAAGGTCACTCACTGCCGAATCCCAAAGCAGCAGCCCCAGCCCACCACCCTGGCCAGGCAGCAGTGGGGGTATTGTGACTCCTCAGCTGAGCTGCTGACAGGTCCCACCGGCCTGAGACTCCCAGGAGAGTGAAGCGCACCCAGTGGGACAAGGGACATTGCTGAGGTTTTACACTTCCCTGTGGAAGACCCTCTTCCCTGAAAGAGGATTGATCTGCTGTTCTGTTCAGCCTGAACCTCTTGTTCCTAGCAAGGGACCTCCATATCGCCTGCTTGCTTAAAGGCTCTCTCCTCCTCTCTCCACAGAGATCAACCAACTCCTCCAGACACACAACTTTCCTTGGAACATGAGAAACACACCAAGCTTATCTCAAGGCAGATCTTCCAGGCCAAGAGTTGTTCTGATGACTCCTCCAAACCACTTGTATTCCCAAAGGCCCTGCTGGAAGCAGCAGCATCAGAATGGGAGGCACCATTCCCACAGACGTCCTGCTGAAGTGCACACAGCAGTCAGAACTCCCCACTCCATGGGACAGCCACTTGCTTGTACATTAACTCCTACTGCCCTCCAGAGCTCGCAGATTCCTCCTACCCCTCTCTGAACTCTGGCAGCCCAGGCACAAACCCCTTTGACTATCCAGAGCACTTCCAGTTCTCTGCTTTTTTCCTCCCCTTCCACTCACAAGACGTTGTCTGATCGCAGGCCAGAACACATTTCAGTGACAGTCACTGCCACCGAGGGCTGTGGGCTGCCTGCAGTGCAGATGTGCAGCCACCCAGGGGATCCCAGCGCTGGGTACTCCCAGCCTTCCCCTCCCTGTGCAGCTGTTTCTCCCGAGGAAGCTGCAGCTTCCTGAGGGTGCAGGAGAGTGCAGAGCGGGCTGTGGTGGGGGAGGAGGTGGCCTCGCCAGCTCTGCCGCACCAGCCGGTTTCCTTGTGTCTGCAGGGGAAGGAGTTCCCTTCAGCTGGGGAGGACCAGAGTTTGCTGTCGGCGAGATCAGAAGCTTTCAGCTGCCCTGGTCACTGCCCAGGCTCACACGAGGTTACTCCCTGTGATCAGAGCACAAAAACCTTAATTCTGCAGTGGGCAACCAGCCCACCATGGTACTGCCAAGACTCTGGAATAGGAAAGAAACGCCTTTCTAGGAGGCTGTGAGGTGAAAAGAAAGACACCCCAGCCAAAGAGTGCCCAAGCACAAGGAACTGGGTCATCTCTCCCATGGGAAAACCAAGCAAAGCTGCTGCCACCTGGGTCAGAGCACTCCTCACGTGCCTCTCCAAGGGGAAGTGAGACACGGGTGGTGACAGCCAGTGGCTGGGAGGGACTCGCTTCCCAAATCTTCACAAGGTCACTGTCCTGGATGGCAGAGACAGAGACCACCAGCACTCACTGCTGACAAACGGGTGAAGTTCAGTGCTGGAAAATGTCATGGCAGCCACAGGAAGGGTGGCTGCAGGCAGGGAATGGACAAAACCTGAGGGAAAGCTCTGCTGAGGGCATGCAAGCTAAAGAGGCAGAAAGGGGTTTGGATGGTGAAGATGGGAGCTGCAAGAAGAGCCCAGGCCAGAGCTGTGCTCAGCTCTCCAACCTTGCTCCAGAGAGGCAGCCAGCAGCAAATCCAAGGCTGGAGTCTCCATACAGCCACACTTGGCTGTGAAGCCAGCCCCAAGAGATGGTGCTAGGGGTGGGTGGCAGAGGGAGGTGGGGACAGCCTGCACTGGGCTGCTGTGAGCTTGAGGGTTACGGTGTGGATGAGTGAGGTTGAGTTTCTCCAAGTACTACAGTTCCATGGGGCCCAAAGGATTGCCAGGACTGGAAAACCTGGGCAGGGCAGAACTGGGAATTTGAGCTGCAGAAACCTCCCAAAGCCATTTGTTTCAGTGACACCTGTTCTGAAACAAGGCCAGCGCTGTGCCACTCTCCAGCTGGCAGCTGAATCCGGATTGAAAACTTAAACAAGCTCTCCTCTTCCCAGGAAGCAAAGCAGTTGCACCCTCTGTGCCCCAAAACAATTTCACATGATCTCAGGACCAAGCCTGCTGCACAAACAACATTAAAACCATGAAGAGTACAAAGTACAGAATGAAAATGACAGGCCAAGCCCTGCCCAACTCCAGTTCTCATCCACACCACACAGCAAGAACCCAGTTTGCCTGAGAAGAGCTACTGCTTGAATGTTAGAAGCTGAGATCTGTGGAGCTGAGCTGAATCCAGCCAGGGAGAACAGAGGACTTTAGCAGGACCTTTGTTATTTTTGCAAAGGCACCCCACAGTGACACTCCAAAACTCTGCAGCATGGAGCAGGTCTCTTTGCACACAGAAGGTGATGTTCCTCTAGTGAAGCCCATCACAGTCTGGCAGGTGTGTGGCCACATCATCAGCCACTTACCCATCATTTCTTCCCTACACCCTGAACTCCAAGCAATCCTGGCTGGGATTTGCCCTGTTCTACATCCCTGACACTCAGCTTGGGGTGCTCAGCTCCCACACACACGCTCGCCCACCGGCTCCCACCAAGCCCCGCATCTCACCCAGGGTTTGCCGCAGGTCCTCGCAGAGGCTGATGTGGGGGAACTGCAGCATCTGGCGCCATTTCTTGCTCTTGCCTTTCCGGTTTCCTCCACCACCTGCAGGGCACACAAAATCAGTACCATGAGTCAGGAAGCAAAGGTGTCTGACTGCAGCCTAGCCTTGCCAGGAACTGAGGAAGGAGCCTCTCTAAGTCCAGGCATGGAAAACAAGACCGAAGTGGTACCACCATCTCCTAGTGGGACAAAAGTGTTGGAGCCTCGATTGCCAGAGGAAATGGGCAGACCAGCCTCTGGCTGCCGAACAAATCCTGATCAAGAACTTGAAGACCTTTCATGATTGGAGAATCCCAGCAGGGGCAGGATTGTCCATAGCCATAGCAGTTCTTGGCTCTCAGGCCTGCCCCCAGCACCTCTGCATAACTAATCACCCCTCCAGGCCATGCCTTGCTTGGTGTGAAGCTCTTCCTGCTGCAGCAAAGACGTTCATGCCACCTACTCATTCCAGACTGATTGCTTACTCCAGGGAGGGGCTCTCAGAGGGAGGACATGAAGCTGGGAGACAGGAATTCCTGCTCTAATCCCGGCTCCCCAGACAACTCGCTGCATTGCCTGGGGCTCATCACTTCAGTTTCCCACCTGTGAAGTGGGGACGCTCCCACCTTTCTCCAGAGATAAGCCAGCCTCAGAAAATCCAGATCCAAGAACCAGGTGTTATTCCAGCTTCAGCTGCTGGGGTAAATGCCCGGTGCTGTAGGACAGGGTGGGAAAGCTTCTAGATAGACCAAAAAATTTACATCATAGCAAGCACTAAGTACCGACTGCTGGGATCAGCCAACCTCCAGGGATTGCTTTCCCGGTGCCAACACACACAAATTCCCACCTCTCTCTGGAAATTCATTAAATCACCCTGCCAAAGTGGTCGGGCCAAGAGTTGGGCCCAAGGCCCAGCTTTCTGAAATCACAGAGGGGTTGAACATAAATTTATCAGCTCTTGAGAAACACTATCATAACACTTTCCTCCACTGCAGATGCAGTTCAGCCCCAAACCCTAGACACAGTTCCCTGGCATCCGGCTCCCTGCGCCACAGGAGGCCCCGGATGGACGGGCAGGTGGGATGGGGCCACGCTGGTCAGCCTCGTGCGGTGCCAGCCCCGGGTCCGAGCCCCCGTCACGCCGTGGGTCCCTGCGCTGCATCTGCCCTGCACCAGCAGCTGGGCCGCACGATTGTACAAACTCAGGAAGGAAGTGACTCAAGGGTGAGCAGGGCTGGAAGAAACCAGCGGCGCAGACACCTTCTTGTCAGCGACAATGCAGCGGATGGGGGCAGCGAAACGAGGGCAGGGGAGGACAGGCCATCCTCACCCCAAGAGAGCTCAAGGAAAGGCAGAGCAAAGCCCCGCAGCACCCGGAGGTTGCATTTCCTTGAGTTGTTTGCTTTGAAAGGAGGCTCCAGCGCCCTTCACGTGCAGTTCTCCCCCGCCCTCCCAGTGCTGCGGCCGACGGTCCAGCGGGGAGCTGGGCTCCTGCACAGCAACCTCCCAGCACCCCTGGTTTGGGGATGGGGCAAGGGGTGGGCTGCCTCCACCCAGAGCTCACCAGGAGCAAGCTTTAGGGTTGGGTGATGGATGAGAGCTGGTCTGTTGTCCCTCTGTCAGGGCAAGAGGGACAAGGATCCTTCACCTTCCCTGGGCCAGACCAAACACAGGGCATGGTCGTGCTGTGGCAGCAGCTGAAGGTGGCGGTCAGCAGCCCCATAGCACATCCCAGCTCAGCTCTGCACTCCCACACCAACCTAGGAAGCTCCAAAAAGGCTGGGCTGGAGCAAAGAACCCAGCCCTGTTGGATCTGGCCTACAAAGTAGCTCTGTCCTGTCACAGAAGCTGTCTGAGCTCACCCCAGTGGCCACCACGGCCACCCAGCCACAGGTGGGAGAGCCATGGACAGGCAGCACAGACACTCATGGCTCTCACAGCCCAAGAACCACCTGGCACAAGTGTGACAGTGGGTTGCTTCCAGGAACTTAGGGCATGGGAGAGGCACTAGCGGAACACCAGGAGCAGCAGCCGTCCACCACCTAGTGCTGCATCAGTGCCCAAACTCCATTCCCCAAGGGCACAAGGGGAGCCAGTCTCTGGGTCACTCCGTATGAAGCTGGGCCTCGTGCCTGGAGGTCACAAACCCCGCTGTTTGGTTTTGAACCAAACCTTGCCAATATGAACCTGAATGTCACAGTCCACCATGGTCACTGTGCCAGCAGTACTTACACTTAGCCTGGTTTTCAAGCAGCTTGGAAATGTTCTTGCCCGTGCAAATTTAATTTCGCTGCTTTTTGCTCCCACAAATCTAATCTCCAAAGCCCTCTAACTGGATTTCAGCAGGTCTCTCAGGCTCCAGGACGGCTCGGTCTGGCCAACTGCACACCACAGGACGGGGGGGACTGCACCTCCCCACCACATACGTGATCTACTGAACTCATCGATGCCTGGCTGAAGCGGATCTTCTCTGCAAAGGACCAGGTTCCTGTGTGAGACCTTCCATCCTCTCCTGAGGCTTCTCCCTGCATCTTCAGGACAGCCCCGCTGCTGCCAGGCTGCATCCCACACCCGGGCCCTGGAACTCAGCGTGGCCCTGGAGCAGCGGGAGCGTTGTGGCCCGCAGCAGAGCTGCAGGAGCCCCGCAGACCCGGCGCCGGGGCTGGTGTGAAGGCGGCGGACGGGTGGGGCTCCCCGCCGCAGTTTCGGGATCGGCCCGTGTGTGGGAAGCAGCAGTTTACCGGACTGAAATCAACTTTTTTTTCTTTGTTTTCTCCTACGGCACCTAAAGCTGCCTGTCCCGTGTGCCAGAGGAGCTGGAGCAGCTCTGGAGTGGGCAAGGCGGGAGGCAGATGGGGCGATCTGCACCGGAGAGGCGGCGAGGCCGCCCGGGAGGGAGCTCAGCACCTCCGGAGCGAGCGCAGCACCGGGCAACCCCCGCGCCGGACGGGGGGAGCCGAATGCCCGTGCCCAGCTCGCGCCGCCACCTCCCCGCTCCCCGCCAAGGCCGCGATGNCCCCTCAGGAAGCCCCGCCCCCTCCGCCGCGCCACCGCCCTCCCGTTGGCCCCGCGAAGGGTGGGCAGGCGGGGCGGGGCCAGAGGAGCGCACGTCATCCTTCAGCCATCGGCCAAGCGCTGCCGGGAGAGGGGGCGGGCGCTGATTGGAGGGCGAGATGTCACTCAGAGAGCGCCGGGAACGGATTGGGCCAGAGTCAAGAGCGCCCGCCACGGGGGAGCCCCGCCTTCCGCTGCATCTGATTGGGTGTGGAGCTGCCACTCACCAGCAGAACGGGTCGTGATAGGGTATTCCGTGGTGGGTGGGGCCGAGCGGTTGTATATAAATGAACGCCGGGGCTTCAGGGGAGCCGTGGGGATATTCCGTGTGAGAGGTTGGTTCGATGCTGGTACCCTGCCCCTGGGTCGGGGTCTCTCCGCGGTGTCCTGTTTTCCCCTGATAGAAGTTTTAGGCGAGCCTCCCCACCTTCGCAGCCTCAATAAAGTCCAAGCGGCCACATGTGTTTCCCTGGTGTCTCGGTCAGTCCCGGTCACGGCGTGGGTGACCCAAGCTCCTGTGCTCTGCCCTGTTTCCCTGGTCACCGCTGTCGTGGAGGTTTGGGTTTTCTCGTGCCCCAGTGCAGCTAACCCTGACAGCTCGTGTGCCATTCTGGTGTTTGAGTTCGCAACAGTTTCTTCCCACCAATTACTTGCTCTAAAAGCCCTTTTTTAATTACACCAAAATTAGCAGCAGCATTACCCTGTGTGAAGAAAAGCTGTGGTATGGGAACTCTCCCCACCTGATCCCCAGCAGACCAGTCGCTGGTTTCCCTGCAGAGCTGGCCTGTACTCGAGCACCCCTCGATGACCTGTCAGCCCCTCAGGTGACCTGCCCATCTCCCTGCCTCTCCTGGGCACAAAAGTGCTCCTTAATCCTCTTAAAGCGAGTGGTGTCTGCCCTGCTTTGTGCTGCTCCTGGCTTTGGCGTGAGGACGTCACCCCTGCCTTGCCACAGCTCCTGTCTCTTGCTCCAGCCCATGGGAGATGCCTCCTTCCCGGTGGCTGGCAGCAGCTGGGCTGCCCCAGGTGCGAGGTTGGTGTTGGGCAGGTCCCTCCACTGGTCTCTGTCAATGGCAGCCTGGGCCCATGGCAGCAGAGAAGGGTCCATGTCCTCAGGCCGTGTGAGGATGATCACAACACAAATTACTCCAAGCACTCGCTGTCCATGCAGTCGGTACTGCCTGTGGCCGCTGTGCCCTTCAGCGTCCACTGGAAATCAGATGTCACATCTTCAGGGTATGAATCTGCAGTGATGAGGAGGAGGAGGATGCTTTGCCCTGCCACACCTTGGGGGTAATCTCTCTGTCACTCTGCCTGGAGCGATGAGCTCATGCTGTGAGAGCTCCTCTTTTAGAGCTGCTTTCCTTTCAAAGCTGGCACATGTTTATTTTGAACTTAAAATGAGATGACTTTGTTTCCAATGTTAACCCTTGGGTTGCTATTTTCTGTTTCCTCCCACCTGGCATTTTGCAGCACCGTTCCCGTCACTGACAAGGGTCATGAACAACAGGACGCTGCTGGGTCAGCACCAGTGTCCAGAGGATCCTGATGTCCCCAACAGATCCAGCAGCAGCCCAGGTGGTGGAACTGCCACTCTGCTTTTTAGCTCTGTGGAGGGGATGACATAGCTGGAGAGGGAGAGGGCTCTGAACCCAAGCTTGTTGGGGGAGTAATTCAAAACAATCTTAGTAGATTGAAGAAAAAGCCTGAAAATGCAGGATGCAATTCCAGGCACAGGAATAGCAGTTGGGCAGCAACAATCAGCGCCTCGAGGGGAGCCACTTTCCCAGTGGCACTGGGGTCGTGGTGGCTCACGAGCACGGCAGGAATAAGGATCATGGTATGGCGGATGAAACAGAGAAACAGACTTCATGCAAACTTGTACAAATGGAATGGAAATGGCTGCTGCAGGGAGATGGAGCAACCTGCTCAACACATGTGCTGTGGACAGGCTGATGTGCTGGATGGGGATGCAGTGGGACATGCTCAGTGAGGGAGCTCTTCCCAAGCACCCCAGTAGGGTGAAGAGGGGGACCAGGTGCTCCCAACACCTCATCCAGCCCCCAGGATTTGATGTTTCAGACATCAGCCTGAATCTCCCTTCACTGACTCGGATTTTGCCCCGATATGCTGGTGTTGCCTTGCCCAAAGAGGGGGGTCCCTCTGCTCCTGCCCTGCAGCATCCCAGAGCCGTGCGCTCATGCCCAGGAGGAGGGACAGGGCTTGGTACCCTGGTTGGCACCCAGGGTGCTGCCACAGAGCTGGTGCCCCCTGGGAGAGCTGGCCTGACTGGGTCCCTACTAGTTGCCCTCATCTGGGTATTTTTAGAAGCAAAGTGGTGTTCAGTTGTGAGAAGGCGAGCGGCAGCCTCGGGAGGGGAAGCCGGGCGGCAGCGATAGGGCAGCTCCTTCCGCAGGCAGGGCCAGTGCAGCTCCAGCCACTGGGGCCAGACACCTCCGGGAGTCAGCGCTGGGGCCCATCCCAACCCGATTCCACTGGGAACCTCTGCTGACTCCAAAGCTCGCACCATGAACCTCCCGGCATGGGGCCTGCAGGCACAGTGGTGGCTCAGGGATCCTCACTGCTGCGAGTACCCCCATCCCATCCAGCCCCCCATGCCATCCAGCCCCCCCCGACCCCAGCTAAGCTGCACCCACCCCAGTGGGGGCTGGGGGGGCTGGCGGGGGCCAGTGTTCCTTGGGCTCCAGCTCACAGGCGCCAGCAGCTGTTTTTAGCCCAGAGAAAGTCCAATGTTTTGAGATTTTCTATTTTGAGCAGCAAAGCTGAAGAAGCGGAGCAGCCCCTGACCCCTGGGTGTCTGTGCGGAGCAGGGCGGGCAGCCAGGCAGGGTGGGTGTGGGGCGGCTTCTGCCCCCCAAGGGGGATGTGGTTGCCCCCGGGTCTTCGCCCCACAGCTGCCTCTGTGGCCTGTTGCACATCAGGCTGTGCCGGAGCCTGTTCCCATGCGATCCCATCTCTAACGCTCTCCCAAGGGAGAACAGCCTTTCCGGCACTGGGATATCATTCCTCCTTTCCCTCCTGCAGCAAGATCCCAGTAAAGCTCCCGAGCAGGATATGGGGTGTTCCACCCCAGACCTGCAACCCTTGTACCCCACCGTGGGTACACGTGTGCCCTCACAGAGCCCGTGACATGGCACAGCTGGCATGTCCCCGGAGGGGATGACCCTGGCAGAGAGGCACAAGGCTCGGACTGGGCTGCTGTGGTGGCACAGCCAGCTCAGCCCAGTGCTGGTGACGCTGCCACATGGAGGGTTTTGTCTCCTCGCAGCAGCCGTGGGGTTCATCCCCTGCACAAGAGAATGCTGGAGGACACAGACATTCATCTCAGAGTGGGGAGGGCTGGTACTCACTGGAGCTGCCATGGTTCTCAGCACCACTGCTGCAAGGGATATGTGTGGGATGACGAAGGTGGCAACGGGTGCTGGCAGCTGGTGCCTCTTGCTGGGCTCCCCGGAGGCAGACGCCAGCCCCAGGCACAGGCTTTGGTCTCGTTTTATTCAATCCTGCATTTCCAGAAGCACCTCGAGCTGCACATCAGCACTGCCATCCAGGGTCTGTGGTGGGGCCAGGTGCTGTGAACGCTGAGCGGGGCTGGGGGCCACGTCCCCGGTGTCCCAGTGGGTCCCTAAGTGCGGTGCCGGCGGGGAATGGCGAGGAGCCGGCGGAAGGCAGCACGGAAGTCCCGGTTGAAGAGGGTGTAGATGAGGGGGTTCACGCTGCTGTTGCAGTAGCCGATCCAGAAGAAGAAGTTGAAGAGGGGCTTGGAGACGTGGCAGCCCTGCCCACAGAGAGCCCCCAGGCTGTAGGTGAAGAAGAAGGGGAACCAGCACAGCACGAAGGCCCCCATCACCACGGCCAGCACGACGGTGAAGCGCCGCTCCCGCGCCCGCGCCAGCCGCCGGCGGCACAGCAGCACGCTCTGGTGCTGGCTCCGGCGCCGCCATCCCGGCATCCCAACACCTGGCACCCTTCCATCACCGCTGGCGGGGCGCGGGGAGCGGGCAGCGAGCAGGGCGGCCGTCCGCCGGGCAGTCAGGCGGTAGATGCGGCAGTAGACGGCGACCATGACGAGGCAGGGGATGAAGAAGGAGGCGGCGCAGGAGGCCAGCACGTACCAGGTCTCCTGGCTCAGCTGGCACTCCCGGCCCCCCGGCCGCGGCCGCAGGAGCGGTGGCAGTGCCACCAGGGCCGCCGCTGCCCAGACCGCCCCGATCATGCCCTTCACCCGCCGTGGGCTGCGGCGCAGGTTGAGCCGCGCTGCCCGTGTGACGGCCCAGTAGCGGTCGAGGCTGATGGCGCAGAGGTGCCCGATGGACGCGGTGCAGAGCAGCACGTCCAGCGCCAGGTACAGGCTGCACCACAGCCCACCAAAGTACCAGTAGCCCATCACCTCGTTGGCCAGCGAGAAGGGCAGGACGAGGACGGCCACCAGGATGTCCGCCGAGGCCAGGGACACCAGGAAGAGGTTCTGTGGGGCTTGCAGGGCCCGGCTGGTGGAGATGGCCACCACCACCAGAGCGTTGCCCACCAGCGTGGCCAGCAGGACGGACAGGGCGGCCAGCAGGATGAGCCCCGTGGCTGCGGGTGAGTGTGGGGCGCTGCCGGCGCCGCTGCCGTTACCGGAGGTGTTGGGAAGGGTGCTGGCTGGCTCCATGCTGGCCCAGCCCCTCAAGCAGATGAAGCCCCATGGGGCTTTCCCCCGCCCCGCTCACCGGTCCCGAAGCGGCTGCGGGCACAGCCCCAGCATCGCTGAGTCCCTGGGGGGTTCTCCCGGCCGCCACCACTCCTGCACTGACCCGATCTGGTGGCGAGGTCGTCCTGGCCCGGTGGTTGCCCCGCCGGGCATGCGGGACAGCAGCGGTGCCGAGAACACAGAGAGGCTCCCACGGCAGCGCTGCTGGCTCTGCTGGTCCTAGTCCGGAGGAGGGCGGGCGGGAAGGA
>VZRS01008821.1:0-52671 GCA_013398055.1 Ifrita kowaldi
GTGTGTGTATATACGTTCTGAAGGAGTTTAAATTTTTAAAAAAGGTAAAACGTGCTTTTGAGTTAAAAGCAGAGTGGAGGGGAGAACCAAATTCTTTCTGATCATTGTTTCAGGAGGTTTCACGGAACTGAAGTTTTTGCAATGGAGTAGCAATGCATGTGGAAGATTCCAATATTGTACATCACTGAAAAGCACGTCAGGAAATAAACTTACTCATTCTGCTAATTCAGAAAACAAGACTCAGGACTCAGTGTGTGACAAGTAAAATTCATCTCAGGTCTTTTACAATTCCCTGAAGCAATAACAAATATACTTTATAGAGCTCGCAGCTCCAGTTGGACCATTCATAGATTAGGACCATATTTAGAATCGTGGTTTGGTTTGGAAGGGACCTTAAAGATTATCTCCAACCCCCTGGTATGGGCAGGGACACCTTCCACTGGACCAGGTTCCACTCCAAGCCCCATCCAACCTGGCAATTCCTGGTTTGTTTTGAGCTGTGACCTGTCTCAGAACAGGGACAGTCCTCTCGGCACTGCTCCATGTCCTGCCCTGTTCTTTCTGTGCTCTTTAGGGATGTAAAGCTCACCTGCTCCCCGCTGCTCCTTGCTTCTTCCAACAATTGCACTAATTTTTGCTTCAATGTTTTTGTTAAAGCCTTCAGCTGAAATATGTCAAAATAAATTTTTCCTGGGGAATCAAAATAAGTTTTCAATATTGGAAATATGCTGGGTTGTGTGGTGCTGTGAGTCAGGGGAAGGGATCTCTGCCTGACATGGTTAACAGCAGCCATTCTTTCCCCATGTTTCTTCTTTTTATAGCTAGCTATAAATCTCAGGTTAGTGACTAACTGCAGGTTGCTGCCTGCCCTACTTTGCTTAGATTTATTGGGTTAAATACTGCTACAACCCCTCCTCTGCTTTGCTCTGCCTCCTTAAGGCCCACTGTCATTACTGACACATCAAAATGGTGACACCCAGATCTGGTTTGGAGATAAAAGGGCTGAGAGGAAAAATGGGGAGGGAAGCAGCAGTTTTAAGAGAGGCAGAGCTAGGAGGAAAGGTGAAAAAAAAATGGTTGTGAAGCAAAAGAAAGCAGTGCTAGGATACAGAAAAAAGATTAAAACAAACAGAGAAACACATCCAGGGGGTCAGTACACGAAGTACTTAATACATTCAATGGAAAATAGCACTTTCTTGTTGCCAGTGCCCAGAACTCTGCACTAAAGAGGTACCTGGAGTTCCAGACCAGTGCACAGGACTTGGTTTCTCAGGTTAAAGGGATTTTGCTAACAGTGCCTATGCAGCGATAATTACTGACCCGAAACCAGCAAGCCCTTTGAACAATTTTGCCAGCTCTCTGCTTGACACCTCTTGGAACAAGGCACAGCTGTGAGGAAAGAGAACCAATTTACGATGCAATGTCAAAAAATTAATCTGAGAAGGCAGCCCATGTACTTTAGAACAGAGCTGTAGCTGGTAATCTCATCTAATCTACTTGCGTGTCTATACTTCACTAATCACCATGGTTATATAAGCAGATCTTTGATAAGATCCTTAATTATAGCAACCCCAGGAAAGGCTGCACAGCACAGCAGAGAGAAGGGTGAGGTCTTTGGAGCCCTACCTTCCATAGGGGTCTGGGGGAGGGCTGGCTGTGGCTTTGTTTCATCTCTTGGGGCAACATGCACTGGCATAGAGGAGTCTGCCACCAAGCACATGGGGACAGACCCTCTCTGAGGCACCCAGATCACCCTCAGCTGAGCCCTGAGCACCGTCAGTGCTGTGAGGGCACTGCTCTGATGCTGTGGCTGAAGGTGAGCTGGACCAGTCTGGTACCAGGGGCAGCCCGTGGGGTTGGACGAGTGGCAGGGAAGAGGAGAGGAAATGCTGAGTCAGAGCCTTGGAGAAGCAGCAGTGCAGACAGTGCAGAGCGTGGCCGAGGGATTTGTGTGTCTTAGGGAAGCTTTTCCTTGGAGAGGTTTTGAGATCCAACCCCTGATTAGGAACACTGCTGACTTATTATCTGTTGCTGTTAGAGAGAGCTTTACAATTGTGAACCAGGAAAATTAATAAAGTTGCGGGGTTTTAAAGTTCAACACAATATTTGATGTGATCAGAACTTTCGTCCAGCAAGCTGCTGTGCAGTCTGGGGTCAAGACCATCACTATGGCAGTTGCTGTTTGTAAAAAGCCCTCTTTCCTTCCCCAGAGGAGCTTACGAGCTAGACAAAAATGCCATCGTCCCCTCTTTGCAGAAAAGACATAGAGAGCAGGTGATTTTCTGAACCTCAAGGTGGACAGGAGATGAGCAGAATGAGGATAAGAATTTAGGAATAGTCTTGTTGGTTCAGATGGAGGGTTCACCAGGCTGCACGTGCAGTTTCCTCGCTCATACATGGGGCAGCAGGACCTCTTAGCTGGCAGTGAGGGTGCAGTGCCCTGGCAGGGGACAGAAAGGGGAATATTCTGCACTCAGTGGTGAGCACTGGTGTGTTTGTGGCCTTCTCTCCTTCATGCCTCAGTGCTCAAGTAACATCTGGTGCCCACAGCTGCAGCTTCACTTCTGGCTCCTCCAGAACCACTTCCTGAGGTTTGATATTTTTGCACCCCATTGATTACACCCTCCTTATCTGGGTCCAAATCACTTGTTTTCTGTCTGTTTTGCATCTCCATAGCCCTCCATCCCCCTTGCTAGGCAGGAATTCCAAGTTTTGCTCAGGATGTGTGCTAGCTTGGCCCAGCAGAGAAGATGTCAGTAGAGACTGCAGCGATATCAGCCTGGCAGGAGAGCTCCAAAGCCAGGAAGGTGTTTATTCAAGGTGAGCCCCATCCCTTGCCCTCTCTCTGTGCTGATCCCTGTGCTTTCCCCAAATGTGGGCAATTGGGCAGCGTCACTGTGCTGTGGCCATGGGGGCATGGCATCCCTCTTCACCACGAACAGAAGAAAAACCTCTTTTCTTCTACTTTCAATGTCTGCCCCTGTGAGTTTAATCCTGGCTCTCTTGTCTCAGACCTCCTCACCCAGCCTTCTGAAGTGCTGCCCCAGGGCTGCCCCTGATCCCCCTCCACACTCCAAGAGCCAAAAGGATTCACTGGAACATAATCAAAGTCTATCAGATAAGCAAACCCAGCTGCTCCTTTGAGGGAAATTCCTCTCTGGGCTGTCCTGGGCAGTTTGGATGGAGCATTTTGTGGGAGCAGCTGATGTCTTTTGACCTTTCTGAGTACTCTTGGAAAAATTCTCCAGGTATTGCTTGCTTGCTGCCCTCAGGTGCTTATCGGCAGTCAGAGGACCAAGAGGGCACCAAGGCAGTGAAAGGAGAGTTTGGTGGGAATCTCTTATTACATCTCTCCTCCAATGACTTGACCAGTGCCCCTGAGCCCATGCAAGCTCTTTGCATAGGAAAGCAGCCTGCAGATCTGCTGTGCCCATCCCATAATTTTGTTTGTTTTCAGCCTGTCTTCATTTGGTGGTGGTTTCCCAGTGCAGCAGGACCTTGGCTCACATGAGCTCAGCCAGGGTGTGAGGGGCAGGTTTCCCTCCACCCCTCCCAGAGCTTATTTTGTTCTGTCTCCCACACTTCCCTGGCTGCATCGTGAGCGCCTTGAACTGGCTCAAATGGCCAAGTTATAAAGCTGAACCATTTTATCTTGCAATCAGAACAGGGAAATGAAGCCACACCGCACAGATGGGAGCACACGGCAGGAGGAGGGAGGGAAATCAGGAAGGATGGGGTAGAAGGAGAGAGAGAGAAGGCTTCTCCCCTTCTGTAGCAGCCAAGTTGTCCAGCTCAAGCCCGTCATGGGACTGTACCCTCACAGTGGAGCTTTTTTATCAGCAAATATTAGATCTAAAAATAGCAGGTGTTTCTGCCAGAGAACCAGAGCAGGGATTTCAGAGAAAGTTGCTGTAGGAGAGGGGGGGAAACTTCCTGCACATTCCCTTTGCAGTCTGCAGTTGAACTCTGCTCATAGCTCCACATTAAAAAAAAAAAGGGGATCGTGCCAGACTTATCCTGAAATATATTTACAGAAAATTTTTGTTTAAGGAAGGAGCCCAGTCAGAACAGCCTGCAGAAAGGCAAGGCACAGCACACCCACGACAGGCTCCTTGCTGCTCCCCCGGGTCAGACAAACCTCCCCTGAGTCCGTCGGGAGCTGTCCTGGGTCAGGCGAGGGTAGGAAGTGCAGGTGAAGAGGCTGCGGCTCGTTTACTCAGGTACTCCATGGGGGCTCTAAAGCTTTTCTACATCGCTCTGCCCGGGGGTTTAGTAAAGAAGCAGTCTGAGGTGTGTGCTGGACCCCTCCTGACAGCAGAGGTGCTGCTTTCCATCACCCCCACACGAAATAATCGCGGGCCTCCGGAGTCTCTGGAGATGCCCGGGTGGAAGCCGCTGTTGCAGATGGATGCAGGGATTTCCATTCGCTTTGCTGGGGCTCCCTCCGGTGGCACTCGGCTGGAAGGGCTCTCCCTCTGCAGCGCTGCAAATCCTCGGCACGAATTGAGCCGGACATTGTCCAGGGCAGCGCTTCCCACCAGGACCCTGCTCGGGATGGGCGTCGAGGGGACAGCAGAGCCCAGAGCAGGGTTGTCAGTGACCCCTGCGCTCCGGAAGCAGGAGATTTGCTTCAACCAGGTGGTTTCTGCAGCGTGGACTCTCCACAGAGCAGCTGCTGCTGCCCTGTCCCCGCCAGGAACCCTCTGAGCAGCAGGGACCCCCGGAATGTACATCCCACGAGGAATTGTATGCCTCCATCTCTCTTGCTGGTGTGTGAAACAAGGTGCCAAGGGTTGGGCTGCCTGCATTCACCTCAGTACAGAGATGCTGGGTGAGGCCAGGGGGCCCTGCTGTGTCACCTTGGAGCTGTGGGGATCCTGGGGGAACAAAAGATGCTTGTGGGATCCACCTGGGGGAGGAGGGAGGGATAGCTTGGGAAAAGCTGCTGGCATGGCAGCACTTAGGAAAGCATTACCAGATCAGCCTGAGTTGTGAGTTGACATCTCCTGGTGCAGAGGGAGAAGCAGGATGGTTACAGGGAGGCCCTGATGTTGTTTTCTGGGTTTATTTTGCAACACTGAGAGGTGATGGGAGTGTGACCCCTCAGGAGCTCACGGGATGAAAACAGGAGCCCCTTGCTTTGTGTGGAGTGCCTGGCTAAGAGCGGCCGTGGTGTGTGAGCTCTGCTCTCCTGGCTCCCAGCAGCATCCTGTGATGGCAGGCAGGCCCCCTGGAAGCCAGTGAGCTCCATGGAGACCACTTGGAACCCCTCCTGCTTCCCCAGGGAGCCAGAGCTGGGCAAGGACACTGCAGTTTTGCCGTGGGGTTTTGTTTAGCTCCCAGGGCTTCCCTCTGCCCTGCACAGCTGCACTGCCCAGGTATCCGTGCTGTGGTGTGCTCATCCTGCCGTCACACAAATCATTCCCAGCTTGAGCAAGAGGTGGGGGCCAGTCCTGGTCAGATGTCCCTGCCTGATGTGAGCACACAGATGCATAACAGGCACGGCAGACAAACCTGCATGTGGGGCTGTGTTTGCGGGCTTTGTCAGAGAGCTTTCATTACCACAGGTAAAGAGGCACAGGAGGAGTTACACCTGCAACAGCAATGGAAGTGGAAACCTGCCAGCAAACAGGTTCAGAGGGGCAGCCTGAGGTGAAGCCTGAGCCCAGGCTCTCATTTCTCCACTGCCAGCATTGCCCTTCAGAGTCAGGTAAGCTGCTGATGACCTGAGCTGAAGCCAGGCTCTGCTGCCTGCACCACATAGGTGCCTTGGAAAATTTTACCCGAAGTCAAGCTGCTTACTTTCAAAGCAAGAAGCTCTAATCCTGTGAAAATATTATTTTCCAATTATCACTTGCAGGATGGCTGATGCAGATCTAATCGATCTGTTTAGTCAGCCCTGTGAAAGCACAGGCATCAAAGCTGCTGGCTCTGACGCAGCTCAGGAGCTGTGGTGCCTCGTGTGAATTCTTCCCACTGTTGTTTTAGCTCTTAATTTCAGGGCAGTCACTGCAACAACAGACTTTGCTGCCACCTGACTCAGGAAGCAAAGAGGCTGAGGGGAAAAAAAAGGTCAGTGTTGTTGCTAAGCTATGTGCTCTTAAAGCATTTCCCTGGAGCTTAGCAAGAAGCAAATGTTCACAACATGCAGCAGAACTGTATTTTTACAGAGCAGGGCCCAAGATCAATAGTATTTACAGCGCTGGTTTTAGCACTGGGAAGCAGCTCTAGCTGAAATAACACCAGCTCGGGAAGTAACACTCGGGGTGTGAATCTGTTACAGGAAACCCACGCAGCACTGGATGGTGCTGAAGTGTCCTTCGGGTGTAGCACAACCAGGGTCCTGGAAAGGATCTACTGTACTCCTCTGGATTAGCAAAAGACAAAGGGGGTTTCCCAGGAGCCCAGTTGTGGAGTTAGATTTCAGAGCAGAGCAATACTGAATGCTGGAGTAATGCTAGACAGCAGCTTTCCCACAAGATTAAAATCTGTTTAAAACAACCACAGCAAGAGCACAAGTTCCTGTTAACTTTGTTGGTACGAGAGAGCTGGAAGGTGACAGTGTCATGAAGAAGGAGCCTGAACTGTGCTAGGACAAGGCAGCTGAAGACACAGCTGGCATGAGGCTGCTCAGCCATTTAGCCCAAATTAAACAGTCTCCCTGTGCATTCATTGCTGCTGCTGAAAGGCTTTTTACCACTGCACCTGGAACAGCTTTCCTGCAGCCCCTGGCACTCGCTGGGCTCAGATGTGCACTGCTGATTTCAGTTCTCTGGCCCGTTTTGCCTCTTGTTGCACTGAATGGCCAAAAGCCTCCCCATGGACCCTGCTGAGGAGCCCAGGCAGCTGCTGGCTCTGGGCTGGCAGCTGCCGAGGGACCTGGGGGTCCCTCACCTCAGCTGCCCACACCTCACCATCCCACAGCTCCCGGGCTGCAGACACCTCCAGCCTGATCCTGGAGAAATTCCAAAGGGAGGCCAGGATCACGCAGCAGAGCTCAGGAGGCTCTAGAACCATGGTGCTGCAATCTCAATGAGCTGGTCTGCAGGTCCCAGTGATTTTTCCAGGTCTCATCTACCCCAAAAAGGGCCTGAATTTTATTTCTTTACTCTCTTTAACAAAACAAGAGATAGAAGTGCTGCTAATACTTGAAGATGCCCTTAGACTGGAGGGAGCCTGCAGCAAGGGGCTCCCAGGCCTGACTCCTTGGCTCTGCTTGGGATCCCTCCATGGGCCTGACACGCCTCTAGGGAAGATGTTGTTAACCAGAGGCTGCAAGTGGCTGGCTGTACCCTCACCTGACATGGAACATTTGAAGTTATTAAAAAATGGATCAGTTGTTGGCCCAAGAAGTGCATGCATTTGCTACAGTTTTTGAAAGCACAGTGTAAAGAAGTTCATTTGAAGGAAGTGGCATCTGTGGTGTGTAACCAGGTTGTTCACCACCTTGAAGTGGATCTTGACTGGACACAGCCAGGGAGTTGTGTGGCTCCATGTCCAGCTGCAGACCGGGGATGAGGGGTGTCCCTCAGGGCTCTGCCTTGGCCCCGGGGCTCTTGAATGGCTTCCCCAAGGACACAGACAGTGGATCCAGCTCACCCTCAGCACGTCTGCAGGGGACAGGAAGCTGAGAGGGGCAGGTGACACTGTGGAAGGACAGGGCCATGCAGAGGGACCTGGGCAAGCTTGGGAGGTGAAACCACAAGAACCTCATGAGGTGCAACAAGGCCAAGTGCAAGGTGCTGCACCTGCATCGGGGCAATCCCAGACAGGAGCACAGACTGGAAGAAGAATTTACTGAGAGCAGCCCTGCAGAGATTACTTGGGGATGCTGCTGGACATGAGCTGGCCATGTGCACCCCCCATGTCCTGGGCTGCAAAGTAGAGGGGTGTCTAGCAAGCCAAGGGAGGTGGTTGTCCCACTCTACTCTGCCCTCATGAGACCCCCCTGCAGTGCTGGATCCAAATTTGGGGTCCTCGGCACAAGAAAGTTGTGGACCTGTTGGAGCAGGTCCGGAGGAGGCCACGAAGATGATGCAGGGACAGGAGCACCTCTGCTATGGAGACAGGCAGAGAGAGCTGGGCTTGTTCAGCCTGGAGAAGGTTCTGGGGAGACCTTATTGTGGCCTTTCAGTATTTAAAGTGAATTAATAGAAAAAGGAGAGCAACTTTGTATATGAGCAGATAGGGGTAGGACAAGGAGGATTGTTTTTAAACTAAAAGAGGAGAGATTTAGATTACATATCAGGAAGAAATTCTTTATGTGAGGGTGGGGAGGCCCTGGCACAGGTTGCCCAGAGCAGCTGTGGCTGCCCTGATGCCTGAGGTTTTAACTTTTGTATTTTTCAAATCCTGTACTGCTTAGTGCANGTCTTCAGGCATCAACCCCATCCCTGAAAATGTTCAAGGCCAGGCTGGATGGTGCTGTGAGCAACCTGGTCTAGTGGAAGGTGTCTCTACCTGTGGCAGGGAGTTGGAACTAAATGATCTTTAAGGTCCCTTCCAACCCAAACCGTTCTGTGGTTCTCTGAATGGGGGAATCACCTCCACAAGATGAAGAGGGATTGCTGGTCTACCTCTGTAGCAGTCATTAAACCCAGCCACTTCCATCTCTGCAGCGGCAGAGCAGCAGCACATGCCCATCCCAGCCCTTTTCCACGCAGGCTCTGTGTGCCCTTTGTCTCTCTCAACAAATGTCCAGCTACAGTGAGCACCCTAAGGCAAGATCCATGGCACTTTAATCAGTATGCCAATGCCTACAAAAGAGCCTACTTGTTTTTTTCACCCCACATAAACTGCTTTCCTAAGCAGTTGTCTTCGCTGGAATGTCATGGGAATTTTGCTGTGTTTCTAGACCAGAAGTGGTCCTAAAATCACAGCTGCAAAATACGTCCTGATAGCAGTGCTTGGGTATTGAGCAGGTATATCGATGCAGGCTCACCTACAGCTGCTGTCTAATAACACATTCTGCTAAACAGCTGGATTCACAAGGTCAAATCCTACAGCTGTCATTCCTCTCTCTGTTTTGATGTGGCAGATAGTGTGTGTCTGGTCCTGAGCACTCCTACATCTAGCTAAAGGCCGGGAAGGAAAAATTTGCTGCTCAGTTCATTTTTCTTGGTGATTCCACGTCCCTAGGCTATCCCTGTGGCCAGCGGAGCGCAGAGTGCCATCTGCAGCACAGATCCAGCTGCTGGGCGTGTGGCATTTTTGGGCTAGTGGAGCACTTGGTGCAAAGGTCAGAACATGCCGCATGTGTGAGAACAGGAGGCTCCCTGGCCGTGGGTGCAGCAGGCTGAGGAAGGCTCAGGCCACGCGTTTCAGCTTGGATTCTGCACAATGTAGGGCGTTTAGGCTGCAGGTCACATAACAAGGCTTTGCTCTGGAGCTGAATTTCCCATTGCAGTGGGAAGGGTTTAGGGAATGAGCTCAGGTTGAGAAGCCATCCGTGCAGGGAGGGGCACGTTAAAACCAGTGCTGAGCTCCAGAGGGTGCTGCTGTCTGGGAGATAAGCTAAAGAGGTGTGAAAGGAGGCAGCAGCACCTGTGAAACCTCACCTCTTTCCTTTGCACCTTCTTTTGTTCGGCTGATAACACGATTTTCCCGCCTCTTGCCTATTTGTGCCATGAATTAGAAGAATATGGCCCGTTTGCTGGGGGCTGCTTGAGAAAATCTGATTGTCTTTGGACCAAAATGAGCTGGGAGATGAACACTTTGAAAATCAGATGCTGGTTTAAGGGTGAAAATGAGGCGCCAATGCTTGTCCCTTATGTAGGGAGTAGCAGCTAACAGCGCAAGTTGCTGGGATGGATGGGATTCCTGACTAAGTCAGGTCATCTTGTCGGCAGTTTGGGTGTTGGTGCTTTCCAGAGGTTTGGAAAAGCCTTTTACACATGCCTGGGAATGGTAGCAACGACCCCCCTCCCGCTGGACCTCTTCCCGAGCCCTGCAGATTTTCAGACCCCGGAGCATGTTTTGCCTGAGTGCTTTGTAAAGGAAAAGCCAACTCTGCAGTGTGGCAACCTCTGGGAATAGATGTTAAATGGATGTAGAGCATATTGTGATCTCAACTGAAGGCTGCACATTGCATGAACACACTGGAAAAATTGCCTGCGCTACAGTTTTTGGGGATAAAAAGCCCTTGCCATGCGCTGAAAGCCACGGAGCAGCCATGTCCAAACCCTTGGAATAACATTCACTGGAGAAGGGCAACGTCCCTTCTGCTTGGTGAGAAGACATTTATCACACATCGTTACAAGGGCTGCACTTCTACTCATACGGCCTGGAATTCTCAGGCTCTGGGAATCCCAGAGGGACAGATGCAGTTTTTGGGGAAGGCTGTTCTCGTTTTCTTAAAGATATATGCCGATCTTTCTTGATGTTTTATTGATCACAGCAGGTATTCTCTTGGCTGATTGTTTATTTCTTCAGCCAAAGTGGATCCTTAAAGATCAAAATGAGCCATCCCCTTGGATGAGAGCAGGGGTTGCAAATAAAGTGTCACAGCTGCAGCAGTGCACAGTGGCTGAAGGACTGGCTCGTTCACAGTTGCAGCCTCTCGAAACTCTTGTCTTCAGAAAAAAGAGAAACCCCCAAATTCCAGAAGGAGGTGGTGCAAGAGAGGAGGAACAGAGTGCAGAGGGTCTGGCTGGGTTTAGTGGTGTGGGTTGGAGCCAGAGTGAGTTGTGAGACTCTCAGGAATATTTTTCCCTTAGGGAAACATCCCTTTGCCCTCTGTGGATGCTTTCTTTACACACCTTTTGAGTCAGCCTAGTGCTACAGCCACTGTGGTCGTGCTTGGATCCCCTTTTCCCCTTTCCAGGGTAATCAGCACCAAAGTGTGAACGTCTCCTTGCAGGTAAGGAGTGTCTCCCTCCACCTGGGAAGTACCGCCCACCCTAGAGAGGAGCAGAGCCCCCAGGACCACATGTTGTTGCCACAGGGAAGATTTAGTGTCTGCCCTCCTTCTCTTATCCCTCTCAAGCTTGGGTCAGCCCTGGGGTAGGAGCCAGCTTCCAGCACAGGCTGGGACAGGAAGAGGGTGGCCACAACAGGCACATAAAAGCAGTGAAATCTTCATGCCCTTCAGAGAATGGTGGCCTGCTTTTAACAGGGGAGTTGGGAAGAGCAGGCAGCTCTTTGGAAGCCCTGGAACAGGACTGTGAAGCAACACAGACTCAGAGAGAGACTGAACAGCACTGGCAGGTTTTAATCACTCCACAGCACAGAAATACACAGATATCCCAGTGAATAAAATAAGGGAGTCAGAGGGAGAGCAGGACAAGACTTCGGAGGTCGAAAGGAAGGTTGAACACACTCAATCAGTGGCAAAACAGCGGATATCACTGAAGGAGAGCTACCTCTCAGATCACTCTGTGTGGCTGCAGAACATTCCTCCTGTCATGCTCTAGGTGGAGAAAGAACACCAAGCCTTGGGCGAGGGACTGCAGTTTTATTTGTTCATCTGCCTGAAAGCTATGAGAAGGCTCCAGAACCATTATCCTCCATCCACAGCTGACCATAAAGTACCTGACTTAAACCTTTATAACTGAGAGCACCCTCTTTGGGTCACTGAAAATCCCCTCTGTGATCTACAGGTCACCGTGTCAGCCTTGGGAGTGAGAAATGAGTGAGAAATGTTATTCAAAGACTTATGTGTTTGCACGCTGTGAGTTTAGGTTTGGGACCTTGCATTTAAAAACAATTGTTCTGAATTTCTCTCCTGTTATTGCACCCTCAGCTGCAACTCCCCTCCACTGCACCACTTTTCCCAGAACTAACATACAAAATTCTTTTATTTCTTTTATTCATCAGCAGCTGCAGCGGGGATTTTTCTGTTTGCTTGTTTTCCCTCACTGTATTTGGTCCCCCGGCTATGACCTTTTCACAAAATGCATAAAACATCTAGGAAGGAAAAAAAAAAAGGAAGGTGAAAAGAGGGAGTGTTTCAGACTGCAGATGCCATGACAATCTTTATCATTGAACCTTAATTATACACAGCAGAGCCATGGCCATTGGTGTAGCATCAGCAAGCTGAAGTCTGATCCCATCTGCTGTGCCCGAGCACAGCGCTTTGCTGTGGGTTAAAGTCTGGGAAATGTGGTGCTCTCCAGTTTGATTATCCCTCAGTCTGCGTCTTTCCCCCGGAGCGTGCTCCAGTCTGGCCCATGTGCTCTGTTTGCCTCACGAGCTCTTCAGAGACGTCACGGGGAATTTTGGCTCCTTCTGACTCTTTGCCGTGCTCTGGGGATGCGGAGCAGCCGTGGACCTGTGGTGTGCAGCAGCTGAGGAGCCCTGCTGGGGTCAGGCCTGGGCGCAGTGACGCACGAGAGCCGCGCTCAGCGTTTTGCTCGCCGCTCTGCCGCGCTAATCTTTCCTCCACTAACCTCCGCCACCCTCCTCCTAATGCTCATCCTCACATGAGTGCACACAAATCCAGCAAGAGGATTTGGGAGCGGCTTAGACAAATGGTTCATTAGGGTCTTTTCTCTGCCAAGTGATGGCTTTTTTTTTCCCTGAGGTTCCCATCACCGAGCTACTGTAAAAATAAATTCTCCAAGTCACCAGACAGATGCCACCGTAACAGACTCGTCTGGCATGGAGGCGTGAGGGACAGGGATTGTTATCCCATCAAGAGATGGCTTTTTCTGCTCTCAGTTAGGCTGCTGGATGAACACAGTGGGTCCCTGTGAGCCAGATAAAAGCTGTGATTATTTTGTGTTTCTCCTCAGCACGGGCAGATTTGCAGATCCTGTGGTGCTGCACAGGTACTGCTGAGCCTGGTGGAGGTTCAGAGAGATTCACCCCTTACAGGACGTGCTCCCTGCAGCAGTCTCTGGATGTGTGCTCTTCAATCAATCGCTGTAGGTTTTCTAGTTTGACTTTAAAGAACCTAATTACACAGGTAGCCTGTGTGCACACAGAGGCTGGTGGAGAATTGAGGTGGTTTCAGTGTCTCCAGTACCAGCAGGTCTCTCAATACCTCCCATTCTCTAGCCTGAATCAATAACCAGCCTTGCCTGTCCAAACCCCGCTTCGTCAATGTCCCTTTCAGGTCTGATACTGCCTTCTTGCCTTCATCAGTGTCCCTTTCAGGTCTGATACTGCCTTCTTGCCCTGTCCACCATCTCTGCACCGACAAACAGCTCAATGCCCAGTCCCCCACTGCACCTGAGCACTAAACAGCTACTGCAGCACTGCCTGCAATCAGGAAATTCCTGGCTTTTCTGGGTGCCTTAATGACCCTTGCAGTGATGTCTGCATTCAGTGTCTAGTGCTTCCCCTCCTAGCCCTGCTCAGACAGAGAGATGCAGACTCAAACCAGGGCTGGGTTGTTCACTGCCCGATCACCCAGTGGCTACAGGGTTTGCAGAATGCTTTTCACAGAGCTGCTTGTCCTGATCAGACCACTCTCCTTCCATGACATCTTCTCTTCCAGTCTTCTTCCCTCCAGACCTCCTCCTCCTCCTGACTCTCCTTCCCCACTGCATCAGCACCACTTCCCCTGCACCAGCAGATAAAGCCACTTTTCTTCCTGGCTACTCACTCTTCTTCCAGGCTGCCCACTCCTCCCTGTGTTCCATACTTTCCCAGTGCAAAGGCTGGGTACCAATCCTTTGGAGAAGAAAATTCTATATGATCACCCTGCAATAGGCTCTGTAGGATGATCTGCTCAGTGCAGGAATGCTCATGTGGACCGTGAAGAAATAACCCACATCTAAACAGTCAAGAGTACTGGAAGAAAAAGAAAACTATTCTATAAATTCAAAGTTACAGCAAGTTGTGGTTTATTTTTAAAGAGGTCTCTATCTGAAGATATATCTTATTTATTTACTTGAGGTTCGCACCAAACCAAGAATGGACATAATTTCTCCTTTCTTCTGAAAAATAGCCAAGATTTTAATTCCTCAAGGTGTTGCATCATTTGCCATAATTATTTGCTTTAGACGAGTAAACATCGTGTCACAAAACAACCCTGTGCTCTCAAGCTCTCTGGTCTGAAAATAAAAATGGGTCTAATTTCCAGAGCCAAGGGAATATTTTATACATCAAGACGAGGGGCCATGGAAGACTCAAGGAGATGAGATCTGGTTGCAAGGCAGGGGGACTCTCAGCAGCAAGCTCTGTGGAGTTGCAAGAGAGACGGTTTTATTGAATAAAAGGACCAGGGGAGTGAAAAGGGCTGAAATTGTACCTCTGCCAAATAGTTTTACAGGATGATACTCACCTGAGATCTACAGATGGGGAGAAGCATCACTGCTTAGCAGCTCTAAACTTCCAAAGCTGCTCCTGTCCCCGTTCTCCTGCTCTCTGGGTGTGTGTGTGAGATGCTCTCTCCACATCTCCCACTCTCTGGGAGCTGCTGCACGCTGGGAAGCAAAGAGCATCCCTCATTCCCTATGCAAATCCATTGATGAAAACATAAAATGCATTGTGCTGCTAAAACTTGCTGAGCTTGTTTGACTAAGTGCCAAGGATTAGCAGCACGTAAATTCACCATTGATTTGACAACAATGATATTATGTGCCCTAAACACTGATGGGATTTGTTCAGTGTTTAGGATGTGGGCTCTGAGGTGGAAAAAAAGGATTGCTAGTAATTTTTTAAGCCTCTTTGGCTGCACCAAGGCAGACTGTTGATATTATATAAATTCTTTAGATAAAATAAATATCAGTCTTTGGATAAGTAGAGTGGATATTTAACTTTTCCAGTGTACAGCTAAATTGTAAATCTGACTGTGGATTGCTGTAAACTGTAAAATAAAAAATGCCCCATCCCTCTAAAATAGGCAAAAAGGAGATGTTGGAGTAGAAAAAGAATCACAAAGGGCAGCAATAAAACAGAGGATTGTGCCTTAAAAATGGTGAGGTGAAGATTTCTTTTTTTAGTAGAAAACTAAAGATGTCCCCTCCACGATTTGTCGCCACATGTGATTGTCCCCTCCCTGGCTCTGGTGCTCAGTAACTTTGCAACCACAGCCCCTGTGCATTGTCAGCACGAGTGGGGACCACCTGGGACAAAACCTGGGGTACAGGGCTTGACCATGCATTAGGCAGGAGCTGCAAAGGTGAGGGAGGGGAGGGCTGTGGTGGTTTACACCAGGACAGGCTTAGCCAAGAGTCGGGAGGGCAGGGGCTGCTCACCTGCTCCCATCTGGGCAGCTCAGGGCTGTTTGAGAGGCATGGGAATTTGCAGGGTTCTCCAGGGACATGCTTGTCTCTCTTTGAAAGAAAAGCGAGCCCAGTTTGGTGGCGGGTTTTTTGTTTGTTTGTTTTTTCAAAGGTGCTCAGCATGTAGTGACCCTCCCACTAACTGGCTTCTTTCTTGCTGTGAACTGTCCTCAGGAAGGGGTTCTCAAGTGTTCTTTGCTTTTAACGAGAATCAGTAATTAACATAATAATTTAAAAAAGTAGAATACAACATCTGCCACTTCTGATGCCAGTCCTCCCACTGCCTTGCCCTGCAGCCCCAACCCCAGATAAGCATCGTGCCAATTGCACCGATAACGCGGCCTCGCCGCCTCCCATCCATTACAAACTTTAGCAAGATATCAACAGCGCTCAGAACTCATGAGGATCACTGCTTTCCTGCTTTCCGTGGTGTCTGGTGGGGAGGAAAGCGAGTCTCGCTGCTGTTACAAGCACCTGCTCCTTCCTCCATCAGCATCCCAGGTCAGAGGTGGTGGAAAGGTCTGGAGCTCCTGGCCGTGAGGAACAGGAAACGAGTCTTACAAAGAAAGGGCTCTTCCCTTAAAAAGAAAGGAAGAAACAAATGTTCTGTGTTCATTTCTAGGGAAAGCTTTCAGTAAGTGCTTAGCAGCCAAAACTGATAACCACGAGCGAGCCTGCCCTTTCAGCTTCACTGCTTGCATTCTGACTTCTGTGGCTTCATACGGACTTCTTGCAGCCTTCCCAAAGCTAGGTCTATGCACGATTTAAAAAAAACATGGTCTTTTTTTTTTCTTTTCCTCACTCACCAGCTTTCTCTCACACATTAGGTAGTATTTTCCACCGCTGCAAGAGTGGCAGGAAGAAATCTTGCAAAAAAATCACATTATTACTTACCCTAGCTCCGTGTCCCCCTCATGATCTTGTTTTTGTAACTCACAGATTTCTATGAAGTACAAACAATCTGATTGTCATGCTGCAACAATTTTATCATTAAATATTGCCAGAGATTGCTCAATCCCTTGTATTATCACTAAACGGCTGACATCTAATCACAAAGGACCTTCTGAATGAGTATAGTTGTGGTTTTGGGGGTTGATATGTCTGTTTGAAAGGAAAAGCACTGGGATGCATCCCTGTTTTCCACGAGAACTATCTGTATACAGAGTTGTATCCTCTGCAGGGTGACAGGGTACATTTGGCTTGGGAGGAAATGCAGATCAGAGCAGAGTTTGACTTTCTTGGCTCTCCTGGGGCTGCAATGAACCGGTTGGAAACAGGAATCTCAGTTCTATCAGCACTTCAGAATCTCCTGCAAACCCTCCACAGTCACTGCTGAGCAGTCGCTACACCTGACCGGTCACTGCTCCACTTCCATATTTGCTTTTCTCTTCACCCTGGGCTTGTACAGAGCTTGGCAGGGGGGTTGGAGACAGCCCTGGGCTCCCCTGGAAATGGGGAGGTGGGAGTCAGTCATGCAGACAAGCTAAGAGCAGCTAAACACAAGCAAGGGCTGTACCTGATTGCTGATGGCAGCTTTGCTCAGGAATGTGGTCTGGGCTTTCTGCAGTTTGTCCTGGGCAGCATCCATTCCTGAATGTCTCACTCATGTGCTGGCAATTATGCACCATGGTTTAGGAAGTGATCGTTTCAGAGGTAATCTGGACAGCAGAACGTACTGGAGGACTTCCTCAGTTGGACTCACATTCTAAACTTGCAGTGAAGCTTTGGAAAAAACTGCCTTTGATGCATTGCTCTTGGATGTGCTCATGACCATAGGTGTTAATTTTCGTCCCTTTTCTTCCATTCCATTTCCACCACCAAATCTCACCGCTTTTGCTCAGCAGGTAATAATGATGCTCAAATGTTGCGTGTCTTAGGATGGTCTGCTGAACTGATGCAAAATTATCACTTTCTCTTCTCATGCCAAATTCCCACTGGGTGGGATTCATCTCACCAGCTTTGCTTGTCCAGAAGGAGCTTAGAATTAGAATTGCCTCCTCAGCTCCCTCCTGAGATACAGACACTGCTGAAAGGGGTCTCATTTCACCTTTCCTACCCACGCACGTGATGACATGATCTGGAGGCATCTGTCCCTCCACTGACTGGACAGGCAGCATGGACAACTCATTTGAACCGGACACAGAAGTTTTAGACCATTGGAAGTCACATGTGATGCATCTCAGGAGATTGGTTTTTTCCCCAGAGGCATGCAGGCATTGTGAAGTCTACATCAGAAAAAAAAATCCTCTAAATGAAGTTTACATTTCAGTGAAATTTTTTTGCCCATAAAAGACAAAAAATATCTGTCCAAAACATATGGATATGATTTATTCCAGGGAAAGACAGGAAAATGTGGGTCCAGAAGAAACTAAAGACATAAACCCACAAAGTTGACTGCTGCTTTTCAATTATTTAAATGTGTGGTAATATACATAATTTCAGATAAAATTTAGTTGAAGACATATTTCTCACTTTTCTCTGAAGAGCCAGTTTCTTTCATCCCACTGAACATACAGAGTGCTCTGGTCACACGGTGAACACGCCCGTGTGTTCCATGCCAGTGGCACAGGTGCCCAGGGAAGCTGTGGATGCCCCATCCCTGGAAGTGTTCAAGGCCTGGTTGGATTAGTCTTGGAGTGACCTGGGCTCCCTCCTTCCTCCTGGCATCAGTAATTCAGGGAATAATGTGGGGAACATGCTGGAGGTCAGAGCTCAAGGGTTTGGCAGTTTGGTGAGGACCGAAGGATGCCCAGAGAGGGTCCTGCCATTGTGTGCATTGCTCTGCCATGACCCCTGGTTTGAGAAACACAAAGAGGATGTTCCCAACACACTTTAGGGATGGCATTCACACCTCATCCCCTCACCTGGGATACAAATGGTCTGTCAGACCCCCAAATCTCTCTCACTCTCTGTTCCCACAGTTCCTTTACCAGCCAAATAAATGACTTGCTTTGTGTGTCGCAGTGAGTGGTTTGGGATTTGAACCTGTTCCTGTATCTCTCCTCTCATTTTTCCTCGCATCCTGCATGCCAGGTGATGCATTCTGCATCAGGTCACTGCTGCCACTTGGCTCAATAGAGGTTAGCAGGTCTCTGGAACTGGCTGGCTGAGGAGAACTTTTTTTTTCTCTACTGGGACAAATCTCACAGAGTTCTTGAAGAAAAATTTTGGTAGTGCTTCATGACTCGTTTGCTTTCCCTTAATTTCTCAAACAAAATGACAGATTTGGTACAATGGGAACAAATGAGGGGTTAGGTCTCTCTCTTGTGGTTTTTCCCTCCATGGCTTGAGGAGGGATTGATCTCTTTTTGACACCTGATTTTAGAAAACCCTTCATGCCGGGGAGCCGTGGCCAGACCACAGAGCCTTTTCTTGCTGGAGCTACGTAAGGTGGAACCTAAGCTCTCGTCTGTCTTCTTTGCGGTCCTTACTGTGGTTTGGGGTGTTCTTCTGCTCAAGCTTTTGCTTTTCATGAAGAAAAGCCCCTGCAACAGGATCTTGTGGTTCCTACAATTCCTCCAAGGCCAATGATTTTCCAAGACCACACGGTGCCTTGATGCCAGGTGATTCTCAGCTGAATGTCACTTTGCCTCAGTTCTCTTCTGAATTTAGGTCCTCTGGCCTGGACTGATCTGGTTTCTCCCAAAGGAGAGGATGGGATCTCAGCCACCCTTGGTTTCTTTAGTCCCTGGCAATGTGAGAGGATGTTTCAACCTCTCATATCTGAAGTGCCTTTTGGAAGTGCCCTTTCCTCTTTTTCTTTTGTTCTCTGCTGACTACAAAAGGTGCTGAGGTACACAGGACTCCCAGCACGGGTGCTTCTGCTGCTCAGAGGCTCCTGGAATGCAATCCCTGCATCTCTGGATGTGATGGAAATGGGGTTTCAGCTGTGGCCACAGCCTGTGAGCCTTGCTGTGGAGCTGGGCAGCCTGGCTGCCCTTTCAGTGCCCAGCCACCTCAGCTCTCTGGCAGAGCCTGCGGCGGCGGGCACGGTGCCCATTGCCCGGCAGTCCAGGGTGCCAGATGACCCCTTAAAGGAGGCTTTAAGTGAAACAGAAATGAAAAACAGCTGTAACCAGAAATGCATGTTAAGCAGGATCTGTGCTGTGACACCACGAGATAAATGGATCTCCCACATCACTCCTAAATCAAAACAAGGACACTCTCAAGAGCAGCTTTGGGACTGATGGTATGGTCAGAGACCAAGCTTATTTTTCTTTCTCTCTTTTGCCCTAAGTATTTTTTGCTAAAAGTTTTTTGTTTTGTCAGACAAAATATGATGCTCTGCATCATTTGTTAGTCCTGCTTCCCTGCCAGTCCTGCCATGATCTCTGTGCCAGGGTCATCAGGCCCCTCTCAAGTGGCAGAGGCACTTTGTAGCATGTCACAAAAAAGTTTCCCTTGCTTCAACCTGAATCAGACCCTTTTTCTTTGCTTGGGAGAAAGCTGTTTCAATTATCTGGAAGAAATCTTGAGCCTCTGCTTCAAGGAGGGGCAGAAAAGAAGCAAATTAATGAAAACCCAGGGTCAGGTTATGAAGACCCACAGAGCAGATCTCTTTCACGAGCATCCTTGAGATGCCCACCGGGGTGTCCTGTTCAGCCTGCTTGATTCCCCAGGGGACGTGCCAGCAGCCCTGGGCACCCCGTGCCTCGCAGCCTGCTGCCTGGCATCATCCCTCCAGGACATCTGGCACCGATTCCAACCAGACTGTCATTTCCAGGTCAGTCTCCGCATTTCTGCTGACCACGTTGCCTCCATCATGAGATCATGTCTTTCCAGAGGAATCCTGCTAATGCCTTCATTCTGCGAGGCCGGTATATATAGGGGGAGCTTCCCTGGGGCTGCAGCGCGCAGTCCAGCCAAGGCATCGCCGTCTCCCCAGCAGCGGCACTGCCCCTTCCGCTCTCCCCTTGCAGCCACAGGTCTCAGCAGCAGCAGCAGCAGCAGCAGCAGCAGCAGCATGGACATTACCATCCAGCACCCCTGGTTCAAGCGTGCTCTGGGACCCCTCATTCCAAGCCGTTTGTTCGACCAGTTTTTTGGAGAGGGTCTCCTCGAGTATGACCTCCTGCCTTTGTTCTCGTCCACTATCAGCCCCTACTACAGGCAGTCCCTCTTCCGCAGCGTGCTGGAGTCGGGCATTTCGGAGGTAAGGGCCCTTTGATTTCCTCTCCTTTTCCTTCCTCCCCCTCCTTATGTCTCCACCTGCTCCTCCTCACCCACATCTCACACTGCTGTAGCCCCATGTGAGGGGACAAGGAAGACCCCAGAGCCACTGCCAGGCACAGCCCACCCACCCCTTCTTGGGCACAGAGGGAAACCCTTGCTGGGGACAAGGCTTCCTTTCGAGAAACAGGAACCATTTTGGCTTCTTTTGAGGGTTGTTTCCAACACGTACAAGGCTGGTTTTGCTGCTCTGTGCCCGCCAGCCGTGTGGTGAAGAAGAGCAAGGCTGCTCCCAGAGTAAGCGCCCGTGAGGGCAGCTCGCCATGGGAGAGGACCCTGGCAAGTGGGAGCTTTCTCCACCTTCTCCTCCATCTTGAGAGCTTGGTGGTTTTAGTAATCCCTCACTGAAGGACCATGGAGCAATTTTCTGAAGGGAACAGTAGGGGAATGTGTAGCTGTGGGGGCCGTGGTCTGAAATTCAGGGATAGGTGCTTGCTGTAGCCCTCTCTTACTGCTTTCCTCCCAGAGCTGCAACCACAAAGAAACCATAAATCACTGAAAGGACAAAACACATGCTACCAGAGAGTCTTACAGTGGTTTCCATCCCCTCTCTGTGCCTGGTCCATCTGGCAGGTCACTGAGGGCTAAAGCGTCCCTGGCACAAGAATAGCAGCAAGGAGTGACAAGTGACCTTGCAGTAGCCAAGGTGCAGATACCTACTGTGGCCTCCCAGTGACCCTGACACCTCCCACGGCCTCTCAATGTCCCTGGGTCCCCACAATGGGAAGAAGACCCCCGCTGAGGCCCAGAGTCCCAGAAGGACGAACTGCCAAACCACTCCTTTTCTGGCTTTGAATCTGTGGTGATGCTGGCGGTGCCTCCACGCCCAGAGCTCAGGTCTCACTGTGTGACAATGCTTGTTTCAGGTGAGGTCTGATCGGGACAAGTTCACAATCATGCTGGATGTAAAACACTTCTCTCCTGAAGACTTGAGTGTGAAGATTATTGATGACTTTGTGGAAATCCATGGCAAGCACAGCGAAAGGCAGGTAAGTGGAAGTGACGGTGATGGTGGAGCAACTGGGGAGCCCAGCTCTGTTTTCCTTCTTTCCAACGGTTCTCAGCTGAAGGAAAAAAAAAAAGAATATATCAGAAGAAGGAGTTAATTATGAATTGTCATTATTGGCATGGCCTGTTCCCGTAGAGCCCCCACCTGATATCTGACAATAACAAGATAATCCACTCCTCTTTTGTTTATTTTCAATCATCATCTTCCATAACCGTCAGATGACGATGTCCATTGTTCCCTAATAACACTGGGCCAGACACAGAACATCATCTGGCGCTGCCGAAGCGTGGCTGAGTTTTCATAAGCCAGAATCCTTAGTGAAAACAGACTTTTCATATGCCAGTCTGGGAGAGAAAAGCAAGAGCAAACAAAACAAAAGAAAACCAACCAAGTGCCTCAGGCTTGGAAACTTTTAACACGTATGTCATGGAAATATCTGTGGGGGTCGAAAAGTGAATTATACCAGCAGGGGTTTAATTCTTCTCATACATATTTTTGGCCAGACAAAGCTCTAGCCTGGAAACAGTAAGTATTTTTTAATATAGTTATTATTCTCAAGGCAAACTTAAAAAAAATGATAGCATTTCTCATTCTTTTGGCCAAAAAAAGAAGGGGGCCAGGATTGTGTACTTTGGCTGACACGGCATTGCAGCCTAGTAAATAAATACATGGGTGCACACATCTGCCTTGCTTTTACCTTCCCGGACCTCCAGACTTTGTCTCCAAGCATCCTTTGAAATCGGAGGCCCGTATCAGATCCCAGTCTGGGATCAAACCTATGGCCAAAATAACTCTGCTCAGCTCTTGCAGCTTCAGGGGTGTCACAGGGGACACCTGCCCCTACAAAGCTGTAAAATTAAACCCAGCAGAGATGCGCCCAGAGCTCCTGGCAGCGCAGTGGCACGATAAGCCAGGGTGAATGTGGATCACCTGCTCCAAGGGAGCCGGACAAAGGGAGGCACGGCGCGGTGCCAGAGGGTTTCTGACAAGCCTTCCCCCCCTCTCCCCACTGCCTCTCAGGATGACCATGGCTACATCTCCCGGGAATTCCACCGCCGGTACCGCCTGCCCGCCAACGTGGACCAGGCCGCCATCACCTGCTCCCTGTCCAACGATGGCATGCTGACCTTCTCGGGCCCCAAGGTCCCCTCCAACATGGACGCCGGCCACAGCGAGAGGCCCATCCCCGTGTCCCGGGAGGAGAAGCCCACCTCCGCGCCCTCCTCCTAAGCCCGCCGGCCACCGCGCTGCGCAGGCTGCCACCACCTGCAGGCCTCATTCCCAGAGCCGTTGCATAGATATCAGTGAATATCTAGAGGGGTTTCTCCTGTTGGTTCCTCCCCCACTTTGTTTCCTCTTTTTTTTTGTTTTCTTTTTTTTCGTTTTCCCCCTTTTCCCTTGGATGGAGCGAGGGGCTGGGTGAGCGTCTGGTGGACTTGGAAGCTTAAACCTTGTGGGGATGGCATGGATGGCGATGCTGCCATGCTGCTGTACTTGCTGAAAGGGTCTTCGTCCGGTGCTGTAGCCCATATCCACCATCAGGTAGGAAGGAGTGCACGAGTAATGCTGGCTCCTGGTGCACCAAGCCTTGAGGCGAGGCTTGGAGCAGGGGAAAAGCCCTGCAGAATTGCTCTACCCCACTCAGAGTTAAACTGGTTACTCTCAAACAGCAACAGAGCCAAGCCCCACACTCAAGACCCCGCGTCCGTGTGACGAACCTGCCATGAGTTCCTTGCAACTGCAGGAGGAATAACAATAATAATAATTAATAATAATATCTCACCTTCGGGGGGTTGCAACGTGTATTTTTTTTTCAACAAAGTGTTTAAGTGTCTCTGTTCACACCTCTGCCCTGTCATTTCCCTTTGGGACAACTGACAGGAGGACAAGCACGTCTTTCCACTGTCTTTGTAGGCCCTCGGGGTGGAGAGAGGGGGGCTCACCGCTGTGCAGAGGCTTCTCATCCCCAGCCAGCTCTCCCCAGCCTGTGCGTGACACACCGTCTCCCTTGCTCTCTCCCTGTAATTCTAGGGTAGCTCCACCTCTTCCACTGGTATCTGGCGCTCAACCTGAGAACGTGGTCAGTGGCGGTCAATAAAGTGATATAGGAAACACGCAACCGGCCTTGGGGGTTTCATTTGTTCCTTTGGAAGGCTTTTGAAGGTCGGTGGGGTGCCCAGCACCACTTGGAGGATGTGCTTTCCACCGCTGGAAGTACGTTTCGTGAGGATGACTCGCTTTTTCTTTCCCGCTATCCCTCATGCAAGCAAAACAAAAGGATCAGAAAAAGAACAAAATTCAGCAGCCTGACCACCACACCTTTCCTTCAGAGCATTGTGTCAGTACAAACAGCAGTTCAAACCTCATGTCCATGGAACCACGTGAAGGGTTTAATCTGAAATTAATGACTGAAGTTGTTTGATGGCAGGGTGGGTGGGGTGGAGGTACGAACTCTCCCTGCAGCTGCCACACATGAAATCCACAGCTCCAGAGTCTGCATGGATGTGAATACCCAAGCCTAAGGGTTTCAGCACTCGTGCTCTACTCAAATAGCTTTCCACACAGATGGATATCCAAGGTGTTTAGGAAAGGTTGGTGACCCCACATCCCCATTATTTACCACATAGGTAAAATCTTCTCGGATAGTTCTTGCTCTGCCAAAAAACTGAGCCCACCAACCTCCTCCTCTTTGATGCTGATGAGCTGTGAAAAACAGAGAAAATGAATGCAGTTGTTTGCTGGTTGGTTTTTTTTTGTAACAGCATGGGCTTAAATATTAATATGAGCCATAAACACAGAAGCTCTGGGACTATTTAAATTTAAAAGCCACTTGCTTCTGCCATATCTAGGCCAAAACTCAGGGAGGCCTGGGAGTCAGGAGCAGAGGCATCTCCTCTTATCCAGAGAAAGGGAGTGTGCCCTGGGGTTCATCCCAGCCCTCTGCCTGCATCCCCTGAGGGATCATTACTGGGACCAGCACCACAGCACCAGTGGCAGAGCCTGGAAGAGGGGCAAGGCTGCAGGAGGGGGAAACTGCTGCAGAAGCAGGAGAAGGTGGGGAAAGGAGGGAGATTACTGCCTGGTAATTAGAAAGCAATAAATCCCCTCAGCGTCTGACACTATTTTAAACCAATTTTTTACTGAGATTAATTACAGGGCAATCTCGGAGCTTTCTGCCACAGACTGTGCAGCTTGCTGTGTTTGTGTCTCCGGGGGAAAGGCGCGAGTGAGCGCTCTTTGGGAAAGGGCAGTTTCCTTCCAGGAGGGAGCTGGAGCTGCAGGCATGGAAAGGGCATCTGAACCGAAGCTGCCTGGTTTCTTTGCCTGGTGCTAACAGGTCCCCAGCCTCTGCTGCTTTCCCTTCAGATGCACCTTCTTGCCAGAGCCTCGGTGCCTCCCTGCCATGTGCTGACATCTCTCTCCTTCCTGACAGAAACCCAGCAAAGGCAGGAAGAAAAAAAAATCGAAAATTGAATCCCAGGCACTTGATCCCCATTCAAACCTCTCAGAGGTGTGAAAATAGGGAAACATACTTGGAGCGTGATCTGTGTGCAGATGTTACCTGCAGGTGCTTGAGCAGCGTGTGTGTCTGTCAGGGCCATGAAATGACATTTGAACCATTTGTGGGCCCCTTTTTATGCCTGGCTGGCAGAAAGTGAGAGTTTGGATAGGAAACGATGGCAGGAAATCAGGGCAGGTTTGAGGCAAGCCAGGAGCCACGCAGAAGGGGCAGCAGCTCAGGACCCATGCCGCCCCTCACTTTTGGGGACACCAGACCATTACTGCCTCCCTGCCCTGAGAAGGGATGATTTTAAAGCCTTCTGCAATCCATCAGCTAATTAAAACCATAAGCAGCTCTGAAAGCCTCTGTGCAAAGACATTGGAGTGTCTGCTGGTGTTTTGTGTAGGATGGGGAATGTGTCACTGAAGGCTCCCCAGCCTGTCCCCAAACCCAGAGCCCCTCTGACCCCAAAAGGCTCATCCACTTGCAGACAGCTTGAGCACTGCCACTAACGCCTGTGTGTCACTCAAAATATTGTACTTTTTTCACCCAGAGGCCTTCCCAGTCACATGTCTCCAGGATATTCCTCCTTTTCCTCCTCTTCTCTGCAAAAATTCTTGTTTCCCTTTGCCAAGATTAATTTTCATTTAAAGAAATTCTTGTTATTCATAACCCATGGAGGTTTCAGGCAGGAGCTCTTCACCACAGCTTTCTTTGCAAATTCACCTGTTAGAAAGGTGTTGATAACACTCTTTAGGGGTTAACAAAAGTTCTTGGAGGTCTTTTGGTGGAGAATTAGTCAACGCTTTTACGATGGAGGGAAAGGCAGCAAAGGACCCTGCCCACAGGGAACTTTCAAAGTGTTCGGGCAGTTTGTGAAGCGCCGTCTTTAACCAGGGGCTTCTGCTCGAGGTGACTACACATCCTTTTTGCAGCATGTTTTTATTACCTGCCCTCCACTTGTCACCACTCTTGGCAGTGGGATAAGGAGGATCCTTCTCATCCTGCTCTGGAGAAGGCACCCAGAGCTCACACAGCTCTGCAAGGGACTGTGCAGTTCATGGATGCTGCATCCTCCGCCTGCTGATCCATTAATTCTGGATTTTTTCCCCTGGCTCCGGGCAGAAGGACAGACCTGGAGACAAAGCCGTGTCCCCACGGGGTGGCAGCCTTTCCTACGCTTTGGCGCTCCGGAGGCTCCCTTCTCCCCGGGTTTCAATATCTCCCCAGGGAGATGCGACCCAGGGCACAAGGCAAGCAGGCACATGGACCCAACCAGAGTTGCACAACGCTGGCATTCCCTGGTTTCTGACTGATTTACAAGTTAGCCAGTGCTACATAAAATCTGGGAGTAGCCTGAAAGTTTACCAGCATTTTTCACCCAAAGCAAATTCTCCTACATGCAATCTCCATAACCTCTCATCTCCTTGGCATCCTCATCAGGATCTGGGCTCTGCTACACAGGTCTCTAGAATCTAGAATTAAAATAGCAGTAGCTGCCTCTGTTGGCAAGGAAAGGGTCTCCAAACCTAAAAAAACCCCCAGTATTCTCTCAAAAGAACACTGGGCACACCTGTGCAGTTCATTGCTGCAGTGTTGGGCACGTAAATCTGGGAGATGCAGCCAGAGGAGACTGTAATGACGTGGGCTCTGCCCCCCTCGCTTGGACTTTGTCCCTGTGGTGTGACCTCTTGTCAGGACTGGCTTGGGAAGCCACCAGCTCACATGAGGAGAGCAGGTGCCTGCCGTGTCCCTCCTTTCCCAGCTCCTGATCTGGCTGGGGGGGCTTTTCCCAGGGGAAATGCAGTCAGGGCCTGTCCAGAACCCACAGAACGGGGCTGGTCACATGGCTGGTGCTTCACTTGCAATTAACTGTCCCCTCTAATGAAAAATGTGAGCTTGGGACAGGCGCAGATGTTTGTGGCATTTCTGAGAGCGCAGCACAAGTGGAATAAAAATGAAATCTCAGTCAGAGAGGCTGAGGCAAGATGATGGAGTGACGCAAGTCGACCAAAGCTCAGGAGACTTGTCTCTGCCTCAAAGTTCATCCTCCAGCTGACTTGCAGAGATCTAGCACATAGCATGAGGGCCCTGATCTCCTCTGAGGGAGAAAATTGTCTGTCTGCTTGGGGAGGGTGGGACCCAGCTGCCCCGGGGTATAGGCAGAGGCTGATCCACAAGGCCCTGGAGCCTCCCTAAAGCACTCATTGCTTCCGGAGTGGGCTGTGATGTCTCGCTGGAGCTGTTTTGGGACAGCTGAGGGTCACTCTGTGTAAGGCTCCAGAGGTGGGGAGGCCATGCATGGGGTGGGCTCAGCACACGAGCTCTCCAGGGGCTCATGGACAGTGTGACATTGCCTGGCGTGGGCTGGCGTCTCCCAGGGGAAGCAGCAGCTCAGCTGGCAGTCGGGAAAAAGGGAATTTCCATTATTTGCTTGCGGTGCTTTCTCTGTTAAAATTTCAAAGCTGGTTGATCATTTCATTATGCTCTGATCAGGGGAAAAGGAGCATTGCTTAATTCAGAGTCTGCTCTGCCTTTCGGGGCCATCAGTGAGTGAAGATCTGCACACTTGTGTATTTCAGGGTACACAAAACTTCTAGCATCCAACACAGCACTTGCACACGAACAGCTTTATTTCCTTGGCACATTAAGTGCTGTGCTCAGAGGTGCTGCACCCGAGGATTTTTACATATTCATCCCAGTATTCCTGCGTTATTCCAAAGAACCGGCTCTGGTCTCGCGTCTCGGTCCCTTCCCGATGCTTTCCCGCGCTGCCCTCCCGGCAGGATCCGGGACGGGCTCCGCTCCGCTCCCGGGAGGTGGCAGCAGCCCCTCGCCGGTGGGACCGAGCATCCTCCCGGGCTGGGAAGGGAGCGCACGATGGAAAGGTCACACTCGCTGTTTGCCGAGCATCTCCTGTACGTTCCTCCAGACAATGTTGGGGTTTTCTTCTATCCTTTCCTTTTCTCCCCCCCTTCCCCGACCCCCAACAGTAGTTATTTCAGTTTTCTTTTCCCTCTTGTCTTTGACACGGTGCTCAGAGGGAGCGGAGCAGCTCCATTGTCCCACAGTCTCCGTTTTCCACCCACTCAGGCTGATGTCAGCCCCCCGCTGCAGGATTTAATGCGCTGCTGTCTGCCTTCCACACTGCTCGTTGCAGCGCCTTTTGGCTGCCCCTTTTTCCCTTCTGTTGGGGAAATCTCAGAGCCAAAGCCTGGCTCCCATCTTTGATGCCCTTTTCCTCCCCGCTGAGCCAAGCTGGAGGATGGAACATGCAGGATCACGCTGCCACTGAGTCACCAGAGTGGAAACAAGGGGGAGCTCAGGGGAATGGGCCCCCCAAACTGTTTTGCAGACCACTGAGGGTCAAAGAGGTCCCTTTTTTCCCCCCTTGTCCCTTACATGAGCTCAGGACACCCAGCTGAGTCTTGCATGGAGCAACACTTGGCTCTGATGATGTTGATATGGAGATAACTCAGAGCTCAGGGCTGTAAAGGCCTTTGAAAATCTGCTTCATAGTTCTCAGTGCTGACTAAGGAAGGTCTGGGGTTTAATTTCCTGCTATGTTTTTGTTGTTATTGTTGTTTGTTTTCACTCAAAGGGAACTATTTGGGATGTCTAGCCTTGTCTCCGCTGGTTTTGCTGGAAGGCTCCTTGGGCTTTTCGGAGGATTTGCATGTTGAACTCTCTCACACTGTAAACAAAGTGTGTCAAATCCCTCCCAAGGATGCTGATTTTCCAAAGCATTCTTTAAGAGCCTGACCTTTCTTCTCCAATAATTTATGAACCACTTCCAAACCCTCCACAAAACAGTAATGCAAAAAGCCTGACTTATTTATGTGCTTCAGCAGGCCATAGGGGTAAGAAAAGCTATACATAGCTTTGTTTCAGTCTCTGGATGTGTCATTCTTTCCCCTGTGAGGTTCATGACACCGGGATCTGTGACCCTGTCCATGGGACTGAAACCAGGAAGCCCAACAGGCTCATTCAGCCCCCGTAGCAATTTGGCTTCCCCTGAGATGATTTCTGCTTCTCATTGATTTTCAACCTGTCAGATTGAAGTCTCACCTGAATTTAATGCAAAACAAATACCCTGTGGCATCAGCACAGGGAAAATGGAATACGATGAACTTAATTAGCAGTGGCAGGGTGGTTCAGCAGAGTCTGGGAAAGGATTTTGTAGAGGAAAGCAGTCGTTCACGATTTTTTGCTAGGCTGTAGTTTCTCTAGCAGTACACACCAGAGCTGACTTGCAAGCCTGCCAGGCTGACTTTTCTCTTCCAGGCCCTACTGGTGCCCTATCATTTTATCTCCCTATCATTTTATCTCCCTATCATTTCAGCCTAATAAAAAAGGCAGCACAGAGTAAGAGGGGTGCACTCTGGGATGCATGGAAGGCTCAAACAAGAAATGCTATCAGTGGGTGAGCTGGAGAAGTTGGCTATAACAATATTTCCATCTCCCTTGGAAAAAAGCAGCCCAGCCACACTGCACCTCTCCTGAGGGGCTGGCAGGTAACTCAGAGATAAAGTCTCCAACTAAAGTATTAAGTACGGATCAACTTTTCACGGTTCAGTAACACAAACTTAAAAAAATCCAAAACAAAACACAGAATAGAGGCTATAGATGTATTTTTCTCCTTTGATAAGATGAAGTGCAGGAGCCACTGTAGCACCTGAAATGCTTGTAAATGCTCTCCAGTGCAGTGTAGCAGAATTCAGCTGTGGTCACCGTGCAGCTGGACTGTCCTGCTCTCCCTCCTGGCAGCTGATGCTCAGAGTCAGCCACTGAGGGGGACTGAACTGGCATTTGAGTTTCTCATTCACTTTTGTGGCTGGCAAATTGCAGGAGGTTGCCTCATGGTGTGACTTTCATGTTTAGGTTGTTAACCAGCAGCTGAAAATGCATTAATTTAACCAAGAGATTAAAAAAACCCAAAAACCAGAAAAACAACCAATGAAACAAAACAAAACAAAAAATTAAAATAAAACAAGACAGAAGAATCTGACGGAATTTTACCTGCATGTTTTGGAGTAAGACAGCATAAATGGAAGGAAAAACTCATATCCACAGCACCTGTGGTTTCATTAGCTCAGACCCTTCACTGCTAGCCCTTGCAGGAGGGGTTTGCAGCAGGGCAGGGGTGATGTGGTGACAGGAATCAGCCTGAGGTGAGCAGTCACTGTGCCAAAATCCGCTCTCCCTGTGACCACCACAGCACTCGGGTCAGAGAGGGGTTTCTCACCACGTGCTTGCACCACAGGATGAAGTCCCGCAATAAATCAGACGTGAACTCAAGTTTCTCAGGCCTCTGAGGTGAAATGCTCTCCTTCCCTTGGAACAGAACCAGACACAGGTCTCTGGCATATTTTGCTGCAGCTGCAATGTCTCTGGACACAGCCAGGTCAAAGGGTTGCAGACAGAGGGAATATTTTTCATTGTATCCAATTGCACAGCTGGAAAAATTAGAGGAGATTTTTGAGCTCTGAAGCCAATCTACAAGTCAGTGAGGACTCTGAGGGATGAGCCTTGACCGTGGTTGTTATGGTAGGTTTGACATTGCCCCCTTCCACTGCTGTGGCTGGCCTGCAGGGAGCTGCAGAGAGGACAGTGGCAGCAGCCACATTCCCCAGACTTTCTGCCAAAATTTTCCTGCTCGATGCCTGTGCTGCAGCCCTTCCGTGGGCTCACAGGTGCTGTCAGCACTCCTGTGCCTGCCAGTGAATGGGAGCAGAGCTGGGAGACCATGCAAAAGCAGCAGAAACCTGGTTTAACCTCTGGTCTGGTAAGTTCGCTTCTCTGATAAACCTTGAAGAAAGAGAAGGTGGAAGTCTGGACATTACAGAGGGGTAAAGAGGTGGGTAGGACACAGTTAAATTGTTATTAATTCTTGTTATAAGACAAGCATGAAAATTCGGTGTAATTTATGTTAACAAGTGCACTGTAGACACACAGTGTACAGGAGCCTGGCAGAAAACCCTTCTGGACCATGGGATTGCTTTAAGGCTGGATGCTCTGGGTGCAGAAGCTGCTGGGGTGGCCCTGTGCAGACAGATTACATGAGATCAGGTGGCTGCATGAGCCCTGCACAGGCAGGGTTGGGACAGGGAGAGGGAATTATGGAGTCCCTTGATGCTGGGGAGCAAAGTTAAGTGTGACAAGATTTAAGAAGCCAGAGGAGGGGCAGAAGAGGAGGTGCATGAGTAGAAGGAACATTTCCAAGAGTGTGTAGTGAGAGGACAAGGGGAAATGGCTTCAAGCTGAAAAAGAGTAAGTTTAGATCAGATATTAAGAAGAAATTCTTCCCTGTGAGGGCAGGGAGGCCCTGGCACAGGGTGCCCAGAGAAGCTGGGGCTGCTCCATCCCTGGAAGTGTCCAAGGCCAGGTTGATGGGGCTTAGAGCAACCTGGGATAGTGGAAGGTGTCCCTGCCCATGGCAGGGGGTTGGAATGAGATGGGCTTTAAGGTCCTTTCCAAACCATCCTAGGATCCTGTGATAAGCAACCACAGGACACCAGCACCGACATCAGCTGGGAATACTCAAGGGGTGAGGGCTGTGTGCCAGGATCTGTGCCTGGAGGAGGCTTTTATGGTATTTTGGGGCTGGTGGGCAGGTGCCCTGGGAAAAAGTGTGGGTGTTGTTACTCTTGTTAGAGCTTTTTGGCAGCATCAGCTCACAGAGGATGGACAAAATTCAGACATGTCCTGGTGTGGAGAAAAATCTCCTGGGGAAAGTCCCTGCAGCTGGAAAGCCAAAGACTCCTTGGGAAAGCCCCAGACTATCCCCGGCATGAGGTGGTGAAGAGCCCTCAGGGGAGGAGATGAAGTTGTGCATAGGTGGAAACCCCCCTGCCCACCCCGAAGGGAGGGCCCAGGGCCTGGCTTTGGGCTGGGGGCACAGTGACACTGCCTGGGGCATCTGCAGGGCATTAGCTGGGCTCCTGCAGGGAGAACATGAAGAGAGGGAACAGCCACTTTTTTTGTTTGGTTGGCTGGGTTTTGTTACAATTACGAGTTATGTGCTCCACAGCAAAGCACCAGCTTTCCCTGCTCCAGAGAAACTCAGAGGATTTTTACTGGATTCCCTTTGAATCAATCTCCCTTCTGGCTGGTGTCTTCCCCCTAAAGGCCACTGCCTTTTGATCCATCCACCTGTCCCTGGCACTGCCCCACGTCCAGACGGACTCCAGCTCTCACTCTGCCTCCAGGTCACCTCCCTTCTGCAGCCTCCAGCAGCTCGCTCCTGCTCACCTCTGGGATCAATTCCTGGGGTTGCAGCCCTGGGGCAGCTGCTCAGCCAGGCGGATTTGGCAGCAGTGCTTTCCAAAGGAGTCACTTCTGAGCTGGGATGGCAGGCAGGCAGTGAACAGACACATCCTGTGTGTGCGAAGGAAGGCCCTGATCTCTGTGTGGTACACGTGCAGTGGGAATGACAAAGAAACAACAGAATCACAGAGTAGACTCACAGAGTTTTGGGGTTGGAAAGGACCATAAAGATCATCTATTTCCAACCAAGTGCCAGGCTGCTGACATTAATCAAACTGCCACTTCACCCTCGGTTGTGTGGACACGGGAGCACTGTGGGGACCAGCAGGCACCAACGATTCCGCTGAGCCTTGCAAAATGCCAGAACCTCTACCCAGAGCTTCCCCTTTCCACAGCTAAAATCACAGCTGAAAATAACCCTCCCTTCCAAAGGATGGCCCTGTTTGAGCACTTGGTGTGCCCACGGTACATGACAAGGGGGTTATTTATTGCCAGCATGCCGAGAATAGGATTTTACAGGGAGAGGGAGGGTGATGAAGCCTATTCCCAGCAAGCTGGGACGTTTTGACACCTGTTACTGAGTTAACCAATGCACTCACATGCATCAGAGATGTATGGAGTCATCAAGGCCTCCTGCAACACTTCTGAGCCCACAAACTTTCCAGCTGCCACCAACACTCTGGCCGATGTCCGGGGCTTCCCTTGGACCCTGCCTGTACATTTATTTTGCTTGCAGTTGGATTTGGCTTGGCAGTAGAGCTCCCCCAGCAGTAACGTGAAGTTCTCTTCACTTTTTTAAGGCTCAACGCCCCAGGCAAAAACCAGAAGGCTGCACACCGGTGGAATGGGTAGAGTGGAGGCTGCTGAGCTGCTGAGCTGCCCTGCTGGTGCACATGGGAATGTCAGTGGGGAAGGGACTGCCTGGTTCTCCCCATCCAGTCCCCTCCTGTCATGAGCAGCCACATGAAAGCCTGTCCTGCCCAGCACAGCTCATAGAACATTTTCTTCTCAAGCCTCAGTGCACTCTAGAACACAAAGCACTTCCTGACCACCCTTGAGCCAGCTTAGATCAATAGGGTGAAAGATCAAAAGACCCAAACTCTGCTGCATTACAGGGGGACAGCAGGTGAGCTGAAGGGCCTTGCCAGAATCCCAGCAGGAGAGGGATGCTTGGAGATGAAAATGCAGGGAGCAGCCTGCAGAGGAGGAATCCTGGGAAACCTGCTTTCAGCTTGCTCAAGCTTTTAGAAGTTTGTAAGAAGTGTGGGGCAGCTCAAACTTGCATGCAATGAGCAGCTGAGAAAGGATTTTGGGTCAGGTTGTGAATGGCAAACCCCAGCACCCATACATTTCCCACCCCTATTAATTACTCTTCTCTGGGCTGCAAGGATAGGATTCAGCTGTCCTAACTTTGGAGGCCTAGGGTAGACATCTCAGTCTGAGCTCGCTGTCCTTTTCTCCCTGGGCAGGCAGTGGATAGAGATAGCTGCTCCATGGACACACTCCAGCTAACCCATTCCTAGCCATCTCCACCAGGAAGGGAGGTACTGCTCCCAGGATGGGCTCTGTCCTTTGGCCAGGAAGCTCAGGATTAATTATAATTATAAATTAACTATAAGTGTCTACATCTGAGTGGATGAATCTTACCCAAAGCACCCACCTCGTGCTCAGGAAGACCTGAGTTCAGAAGACCTGCTGGGTGACTTTGCTCCTCATCTGAGTGCCTTGAAACCTTCCTTGTGGATTGAGTGAGTGCCAGGCTCTCCCTCTGGGTAGCACCCTGGAGCTCAGATGAAAGGTGTGCCCAAGCACAGACTCATGCAGAGCCCATGTGGTGGTAGAGGAAGTTGTGGCAGAGATGTGAAGATTGGTACAAAAGGAGAATAAATGGGAATATTGGTGTGCCAAACTCCCAAAGGAGTAACTGGCAGGAGGGGGACAGGAGGGATGGCAGCTGTTGGTGGCACCTGGGCTGGCAGGTCTTTGAGAGGTACATCTAGGGACAGCTCCTCAGAACACCCAGATCAGGAGACAAAGGACTCAGGAGACAAAATCCTGATGACTCACGGGGAGGAGTGGCAGGATGGAGAGACTCATCACTGTCAGCGCCTGATGAGTGGAAAACAGCGTCTCTGAACCTGGACAGTGTCACTTGGGGGAGTTGGTGAGGACTGGGCAGCCAGTGCTCCTGGTCCTCTGTGCCAGCATGAGGAGTCGTGGCCAGATCAGGTGGATACAAACTCCTCCTCCTCAGTGCTTAGGGTTATGTGACTGTGACAGTATGAGGGAGTGACTTTCATTTTGTTTAAAAATAAATCGCTCTTCTCTGCTTATCAGGTCTGGCATTGAACTTTTATTCATATTGCAGCATTGTTTCCTGCAGCAGAGAAACAAGTCTGGACTGGGAAATGGGCTTGGACAGTCTCTGGTCCTGGAAGGGTCTTAAGGCAGCCTGGTGGGTTTGTACTTATAACACCTCTGTGGTGTTAAGCTCCATCAGAGTCTAAGGTTACCCTGGGCTTTCCAAGTGAAGGGCATTGGCTCAGGTTTGCTTGAGACTTGGCCTTGGCTTGTCTGACAGATCTGTGAATCCCTAAAACCCTTCAGCTTTGCCTCACTCGTTTTACAGGCTCCTGATGAAGTACAAGAAATTCACCCCTGCATTGATCACAGACTATTCCGAGCTGGAAGGGACCCACGAGAATCATCACAGCCCAGCTCCTGGCCCTGCATGGGACAGCCCCAGGAATCCCACCAGTGCCTGAGAGCGTTTTCCAAACTGGTGCACAGCCAGGTGTGCCAGTGCAATGTGGGCAAGGGTGGATCTGGAGCCCCTGGGCTGTTGTGCAGCCCCTTGATCTGTGATTCCCATCCCTATGGAGAGCCTGGCTCTGGGCTGGCAGTGAGGTGGGGTTGGTCTCTTTTTCCAGGCAACAACTGACAGAACAAGAGGACACAGTCTCAAGCTGCGCCAAGGAAAATATAGGTTGGATATTAGGAAAAAGTTTTTTACAGAAAGAGTGATAAAATATTGGAATGGTCTACCCGGGGAGGCGGTGGAATCACCATCCCTGGAGGTGTTTAAAAAGAGATTGGATGTGGCACTCGGTGCCATGGTTTGGTTTAGTTGAGGTGTTGGGACACGGGTTGGACTCGATGATCTTGAAGGTCTCTTCCAACCTGGTGATTCGGTGATTCTGTTTTTTCTTGAATCCCTTTTGCCTGGGGAGTTTAAAGCAGAAGTTCCCATAGGAAAGGTACCTTCCCTCTTTGGTCTGAGGCTGGCTCAATATCTTCTGAGTGACCACCTGGACACAAACTCCTGGGAAACCAGGGCAGAGAGAGGTGGCAGTATGGGATAGATTTCCAGGGTCTTTGCATGCTGGGATAAACAGGCCACTGGAATGTATGCTCAGTGTGTATTCCATGGCTGGAATTTCTACTTCAGTGTCTGTTAAATTCCTGCCCTGTTCAGCTGCACACCATTATCCTTACAGTGTTACCCTATTTCAGACATCCTTCTCCACATGGGGTTACACAGGACCTCCAAATTTCTGGGTAACCCCCAAAAATTTCGTAGTTTTTTAACACACATACACTTCAGAAATGGAGGAAAGGATCAAACCTAGACCAGCTGAGCCAATGAGGCATTCAGCTAAACACAGCCTTTTTGTGCAAAGGCCAGGCACAGAGATGGTTTTGCAAAAATCTTACCAAACACGAATTGAAAACAGTGGAAGTAGTTTGCAGACTTTTGTTCTTGTTTTTTCACTTTCTGTGGTTTATCCCCAGCTGGCAAATGAGCCCAATGTAGCTCCTTGCTCTCTCCCCTCCGGTGGGGTGGTGGGGACAGTTGGAAAAGTGAAAAAACTCATGGATTGAGATAAAAACAGTTTCACAGGTAAAGCAAAAGCCTCACACTCAAGCAAAACAAAACACAAAATTCATTCCCCACTTCCCACGGGCAGGCCGGGGTTCAGCCATGCCCAGGCCAGCAGGGCTCCATCACAGGTAACAGTGACTTGGGAAGACAAATTAATCACTCCAAACATCCCCCCCTTCCTCCTTCTCCCCCAGCTCTCTATCCTGAGCACGGTGTGGGGCACCCCTGGGGTCCTGGCTGTGTCCCCTCCCCTCTCCTTGTGCACCCCCAGCCCCCTCACTGGGCTGAGGGGCAGGAAAGGCCTCGGCCCTGTGTGGGAGCTGCTCAGCACCGGCTGAAACACCCCTGTGCTACCAGCACTGCTTCAGCACAAACCCAAACACAGCCCCACGCCAGCCACTGCGAGGAAAATTAACTCTGCCCTGGCCAAAACCAGCACGTCACCTCGCCTGCCACACAGTGCAAGGATCAAAGACTTTCGACACATCCCAGCCATTCCAGGAGACAGGCTCAAAAGGAGATAAATCTTGGCTTTTCAAAGCCTGAAAGCCAGGGGGATATTTGAGCAGGGCTGTGTTCTGCCAAGATCCAGAAGGAGGCAGGTGGATGCTTTGGCCCTCTTGCAGATGTGAGGGAACATCGTGGGTTTGTCCTTCCCACAGAGGCCAGCGAAACCTCTGGAGATGCTGCTTTAATTCCCTCAAACAGATTTGGCAGACAGGAGTCAAATGACTTAAAAAGAGGGGCCTCCAAGAAAGGAGGCAGGATGCCATCCCTGGGGGCAGCCTGAACGTGGCAAAGAGTCAAGAGATAAGCGGGGAAGAGAAATGTGGGTTAGACTGGTTGTTTTAGAGGAGACCAGAGGCGCAGTGTGGACTAAGATGTGTTTGTACACACACGGGAAGGATCTATATCAGTATTAAAACAGGAATTGCTGCTCTGACAAGACATTACCACATCGACTGTGGAGGAGTGAGCCTGCATACTGTAACAGGCTTGGGAGGTTTATTCCAAGTCTTGCAGATGTGGGACTGTTGACACAAACCTAGAATTGGTACCTCTTTTGGAAAATTACCATTATGAGAAGACTCATTAGGGATAATATTCTCATTTCCTTTCTGGCAGCAAGTCTGCCAGCTAAAATAGACAGTAGGATGCTTTTCACTGATAGGGAAAGATAGATCCCTGCCTTTTAATTTAAAGGGATAAAATATTTTCGTTTTTTAAAGCAACACAGGTCATTTATCTGCACTGTGGCTTTGGCATAGGCAAGATTTTAGTCATTGAGTTTCCACAGGGCAGCCTTTGGTCTTTGTGGGAGTCTTCCAGTGGACAGGCTGAAGGTTTTGTTTCTGCTTTGAGCCGTGCTCTGCAGGACTCCCCAGATTTCAGGTCCAGTTTCTAACCCTGAGGTGCCTTACCAAAGGATTGTAAAGTAACCCTGAGGTGAGAATCACATGAGCCTAGGCCAAGTTTAAGAAATCTCTCTGGTTCTTAGAAAAGCCATGATACCTTGGGTCAAACCAGGCTGAAGGTCCAGAGCTGTCTGACTGAAGCAGAGCGAGATGTGAGGGATGTGCCAAGTCCCAGTGCCCACTGCCTGTGCTTTGTGCGGCTCTGGGTGCTGCAGCTCATCTGAAAATGGGTTTGTTTACTTCTCCATGGTGTAACCCAGCTTTGCCAATGGGATTTTGGAGAGACTTTAGAGGACTAAAGCTTCTCCCTTGGCCAGCAATCCCTTCTGCCTGGCTTCAGCCCAGGACAACTCTTTTCTTGTCCCAGTTAGAAAATCGCCTTGCACTGAGGGCAGAGATGTTTCCATTGCTTCCCTCACGCTGCAGTGCCCTGAGAGCACACATAATGTGATAACATTGTGTTCACGTTAAAAAATGCCCCTGATTCCTGGTACTGCAAATCTGTGACCACCCACCAGCCAGCGTGTGCTCTTTGGGAAAGGAAAACAGCGCTGACCCTGGCTTGGGGGCACGAGCCCAGCTCCTGTCACAAGCCCAGCTCCTGTCACAAGCCAGTGGGAGCTGGGAGCAGATGCTGCTTCTTGGACTGCACATGCAGGGGGGACCAGGGTGTTTCCATCCCTGGCCATCCAAGTTTGGCACTGCAAAGCTCTGCCAGTGTGTCCACAGGTGGTTTTGCCTGTTGAACGCCTCCTCCTTCTTGGGAAGGGTGCAGTCCATGGCCACGGGGCAGTGCTGAGCAAACCACGTTGCTGTTGCTTTGTGTTTGACACAGGTCACTTAATCCAGGTGTTTGTGGGCACAAATATCATGTGGGAGAGCCCAGAGATTCCTCTGGCTCAGGGTCATGGGCAAGGTCAGCTCAGTGAAGGTCTGTGAGTTTAAGCAGACTAAAATCAGGGCTTGTCTTTTCTCTGAAGAAGGGCAGAAGTTAGAGCCAGACAATTTTTGGTGAAGACAAGCAGCCCCTGCTCTCTGTTTTCTCCTGCTCCCGCTCTGCTGGGTGACAGTGTCTGCCTGGAGCAATCTGGAAAAAATATTTCCAGTTTAAAAGCACCTGTGCTCGGAAATATTCAGGCTGCTTATTCTCCACTGAAATCAGGGCAGGCAAAATATGCACATTTGGGGCTTCCAAATGAAGCTGTGGGCACCTCAGCCCACCCTAAGCATGTGTACGACTGCAAGTGGAGGCTGGCAGCTCCCAGTCAAAACCCAGCTCCCAGTATCAAGCCAAGGACGGGCCACACTCTGCTGCGGACATCTGCCATGTGGCTCTGGAGCCTCTGCCAGGCTGGGTGCTGATGTGCTGCTGGAGTTTGGGGCCAGAATGCCAGGGCCCAGGGCTCTGACACGGCTTCTGCCTGCCCTTTGCTGAGACAAAACTTTCCAGGTGACATTTGGGCAGACAGAGATTAAAGTCCTTAGGATTTGAAGAGAGAGAGAGAGAGAGAGAGAGATTCCTTTTAATTGTGTCCCTGCCCATGATCCTCTTACTTGTTTAGAGAAGGTATTTGAAACAAATGAAGGTTCCTGCTTTGCTTCAGCTGTCTGACACATTCCATCCTCTCTCCTCCTCCCCAGAGAGCCCTGCTGGCCCTCCTGCACTGTGCTGGGCTGTGGCCTCTTTCCCAGCTGCACTTTTGACTGGGGCCACAACTCGCTGGAAGCCTTTCTAAGGATTCCCATGAAGAATAAATCAAAACAACAGAATCAGACGAAAAATTAATTGTTTTTCCATCTGTTGAAAGTTAAAAAAACTCCCCAGCACCCTCTTTCATTAATCAGTCTGTTTTCTATCTGCTTTTGACCCTCACCTGGTTTATTTAACAATAAAATACAGGCAAGTGTTTTGATTATCTATTGTTGAGACACTATTAATTCAAGGAAGTGTTTGCAGTGGAAGGAAATTTAAGTCAAGGAGGATTTAACCTTGGAACAGTTCTGGGAGCAGTGGGAGTGTCAGTGGGGCTGGCAGTGTGGGACGTGGTGGCCGTGACACCCTGGTCCAGCACACCCCAGGAGGCAGCAGGAGGGGAAAGAGTTGTCCATGCAATACCCAGTTACTTCTGCTCTCAACTGAGCCAGCAACTTCATGGAGAAAGGTCCCTTCCTAGCTGATTTGGGGTTGTTGCTCTGGCCCAAAAGAGAACAGGGAGACAAGAGTGAGAGTGCCCCCCTGCTCCACACGTTTACAAAGGGTGGGAACATTTTCTGATTTGCAAAAGAGATGGATTTTTTTTCCCCAGAGGGTGTCTGAAAGCAGGCAGTTCCTCAGATTTTCTCTGCTAATGCCTGATATACATGGAGGCCTGTGCAATCCATGTGTAGATCCAGATGACAAACACTGCAGTGCAAGGTAGGATCCACATCCAGGGTTTGATCCACCTCATCAGTACTGGAGTGACAGAGGCCATTTGGGTAATGAGTTGAGTGCCATCATCATCATCAATGGCCAGGGTTATCCAAAACCACACAACAGGACCACCTTCAAGAGTCATTTCTGTGTCTTGAGACAGACCCTTCCCTCCCTACATCTGTAACTCCTGGAGTGACAACAGGCAGACAGGAGATATCCTCAAGTGCTTTCTCAGCTCATAGCCCAGCTTAATTGGAGTAAAATGATAATAACAATAACAGTAAAAAGCAATAGCAGTAGCAATAGTAATAGTAACAGTATAAATAACTGGATAAACAACAACAAGCCCAGTGTAGTAGAGATGAGGGGGAAAATCAAACTCTTTATCCTGAGAAATGCAGTTTCCACCTACAGCAGTCTGAAGTCTTGCTTCTGGAAAACTTCTGCAATGCCTCTCTTACTTCAAGGGCTCCAGTGCCCACAGGAGCCAAGTAGGAAAAGCAAGAAGGCAAAGCAGGAGCTGATGTGACAGCAAAGACTGAGCTGATTTTAATTTGCCCAGACAGCCCTGCCATCCCTGCCTGCCCAAAGGACGCTGTTGTTAATGGGATGGGTGGCAGGTCCTGAACCCGGGCCCTCAGCCAGGGAAGCTGCACACATCCCTCCCCTGGGAGAGGCTCCACATCCATCCCAGAGCACGGATCACTCACCTGCGGGGCTGAACAGCTCAGAGGGGAGGAGAGGAGGAAGGAGGAAAGGGAGGGCACAAGGAGGGAGCCGGTGCTCCCAGGCTGGAGGAGCTGAGGAACAACCTTGTGCCCTGGTGACCCGCGAAGGCTGAGCCTGGTGGAACCTCCCCACACTGACTGCCAGAGCAGAGCAGGGCTGAACTCCACGTGCTGGAAGCTCCTGCAAGGTCTCTGTGGTGCAGATCAGGGCTTTAAGGAGGTAAACAGCAGTGTCTGTGGGGCCCCGGAGAAACACGGAATGCAGGTGCCAAAACTCCCAGCTTTCTTCTGGCTCTGGCCCTATTGATCTGTGTGCTTTGCTCAGCACCAAAGGCAGAGGAGACAGGGACAGGGCCCTGTCGCTTTGAGTTTTGCAGTTCTTCGATGTTTTCATTTGCTGTAACAGTTTTTCACGCATTTTCTGTACACATAGCCATGTTTTGTTAACTGTCCCTTATTGTTTTCATTCCATTCTCCTAGGCGGAGACGTTTAATAGATTTTCCCTTTAACCAGTGTGATTAAGAGGTGGTAATTTCTCCCTCCAATCCACGGTGATTTCTAAAAACATGTATAATAAAGCGCGGGGCTCTGACCCAGGCTTGCTTCCTTGCTTCTCTCCTGACAAGGTGTCTGCGTGGTTCGTTCGTATCCAAGTGCAACAGGACCCCTCCATTTCTCTGCAAACATCACTTTTGAGCATGGCCACAGAGGAAAATCACAGAATCAGTCAGGTTGGAAAAGACCTCTGATTTCGTTGAGTCCAACCTTTGGCTGAACACCACCTTATCAACCAGACCATGGCACTGAGTGCCACATCCAGTCATTCCTTGAACACAAAGATATCAGGCTGAGTTGAGGGGCAGACACCCTCTGTTCAAAGGCTTTCAGAAAAGGCAAATGCCACAGCCTTTCTACTAGCCCATATTCCATGCTCAGGGGCCCTCCTTCCCCCCCTTCCAGCTATATTTAGTGCTGAGCACAGACATGGGAAGACACTCCAGACAAATCCTTGTGCAATCCACAAATCTCTACCTGGGCTGATTGCTCAAGTTGCCTCATTAGCATCACACCTGCTTTAAGCACCAAGGCTACCAAATTAGATGGAAAAAACATGCAAATGCCAGTGCAGCTCTCGGGCAAATTAGCATGCTTCCTGCACTGAGGTGGAGATTGCTTGGAGGGGGGAGAAGCAGTAACGTCGTTTGGTTAATTATCAAAGCAATTATATCAAATTAGGAGAAAGGATAACTTAAAAAAAAAAATAAAGGACAAGTGTCAATGCTATCATGTTGACTGGCTGCTGTAAGGATGGCACAAAGAGCAGCTCCTCTGTATGGCCACAGGTACCCATGAGGAGGCTTTGCCATCTAACCACCATTTAAAAAATTGTCATTTGATTGAAAATTCCTAAGATTTCTTGTTCTTTTTTTTTCCCCTTTAAGATAAAGACACAGTTTTTTAGAAGGAGCACAAGGAAGAGAAAGGAAACAGCAACTTTTGAGCAGCTGCCATATCAGCAAAACCCAAGGATGCCACAGCCACATGTCACAGCGTCCATGATCTCCTGCTCCTCTTTCCCAAAGAAATGGCTCAGACAGCCCCATTGGCTGTCCCATCCCTCCGGGAGCAACAACCTTCTGCTCTCCTGTCTCCTGGGGCATCCCTGCTGTCCTCAATGGCCCCTAAACCCATGGGTCCGTCTTCTCCCCGTGTGTTGCATCGTCAAAGGACCGAAAGCTTTGATACCTTTCTTCCCAGAAAGCCACAGCACTTACCTCAAACCATCTGATATCTTTTTAAAATAAATGCAGACATGCACTTCTGCTAGAAACCAAGAACTGGAGGGTCCTGGCAGTGTCCTCGGTTATATTTTGGGGCATCCCAGTGGGCTCCTGCCTGGGAAGTGGCTGTGCTGCCTTGCCCTGTGTCCTCCCCACAGTTCCTGCTGCGGTGCCGGGAATGGTCCCTCCTGCCCAGCCCTCCAGGAATGGGAGAGTGCAAGAAGCAACCAGCATCATCCCTCGAGGAAACACTCCTTGAGTACACGGGCCGTGAGAAGTGCATGTGTCTGACACCTGGGACCAGACGTATGGAACTCCTTCTCCCTGCAAGAAAAAGTTTGTCCTCTGGAAGTGGGCAGCGGGGCCAAAAGAGCTGCCCACTTTAGAAAGGACGGCCCGTCCGCTCCCTTTGTTCGGGATGAAATGTCTGACTTTTGCCACTGAGTATTATTGCAGGCAGCTGTCTGAAAACGCTCGCCTTCCTTTGGGATGGCCTCAATTTTCATGCCTGCTTGCTGGAGTCTTAAAAGCTTGTTTTCAGTCGGGTTTGCTTGCAAAGCTCAATTAGCACTTTGCACGCATTTGATCAGGTGCTAATTTAACTCAGGGGACGATTTACCTTCTTTAACATATGCTAATAGTTCACTTCGAGAAAAAAAAAAAAGAAGAAAAAACAAAAAGAAAAAAAAAGGGAGGGGGGGAGGGAGGGATGACGCGACAGGATAGAGAGAAAGCAGCAGATAAATTATTTTTAACTGGATCAAAATGATGACATTCCTTTTCCTACTCATCCCTGGCTGAGTCATGCAAACCGTCCCGAATGTGAGGATGTGCGGCAAGGACAGCAACAAGCTCGGAGAAAGCAGGGCTGGAGGAGCACCCAGGGGTCTGCAGCATCCCTGGGGAGCTGCCCTGCCCTGGCAGAGTCCTGCCATTCCCAAACCCTTCCTTCCCCACCGCTCCACTCTCCATGGCTTGGTCACGGCACAGGCTCGTGGGGCAGGTGTCCCACTGCATCACTGACCCCAAAATAGAAGATTTATATCTATTCCTTCTAACTGAGGGCATTCAATGGATGTGCAAACTGTTGCACGGGGTCAATAATATGTCCTTAATCTGGACAAGTGGGACACAAAAGCATCTCTTACACCAGCCTTGCCAGGGAGGTGTTGTAACCAGCACCACAGACTCGCCTTTCCTCAGACAGCTTTTTTTTTTTAGTTAGTTTTTTTACAAAAGCTCTGATCAAGGGTCAGCAATTAGTTGTTGAATCTCTGGTATCCATCTAGCACATGCAGGGGGTTGTTTCTCACAGATCTGCTGTATTTGGGAAAATAAAATCTGATTTGGAAAAAAAAAAAGAAAGAAAGAAAGGGTTCTTGGAAGCTCCCCAAAATCTGAGGAGTGTGAACATCACTGGTCACTTCCAACAGCTTCTGCCACTATTGTAATTCCCACTGCCTGGCACAGCTGAGCCCTGGATTTGTAGAAACTCCATAAAAGAGTCAAGGTCTTTTTTTCCACCCTCGTTTTGTATGTCTTAGGCTGCAGCAATTCCATCACTGCCTCAGATTGTTATTCAACAACTGAAAAATTTCCCTGCCAGAGATATCCCCCAGTCCAACAGCATATTTCACATCACCTTTTGTTTTATGCAGGATTTAAAAAGAAAGTTTATGAGCGTGGAGACCGAGCCTAGCAGATCCCCTGCCATTTTTCCCTCTGTGATGCCACCCTCCAGAAACTCTCCTTTACCCAGGAGAAAGCAGCCAATTTACTCAGGGCAGGGGAGGAAGGGGTGGTTCAATAAAAACTGCCGGGATATCACTGTAGCACAGGGCAAAAGGGCAACAAGATCTACCTTACTGTCCCCAGAACAGCAAAAATGCTTTCATTCCTGTGGTCCAGGGCCAGGTGGGATGCCAGCAATTGTTTGGTCCTGCTCTTTGTGTTAATGAGCCAAAGACAGAGCATCAGGCACCATCCCAGCTCCTTGGTTTGTTAACATTAAAGTCACTTTAGTCAAGGTTGGCAGTGGATCCGTGTTTCTAGCGAGCTGTGAGCTGGGAAGATAAGCTCAAGATCAGTAATTTTAATGGGTTTTCTCCTTCTAATTTTAATTTGCTATAGCTCAAGCATTGGTGGCTACCTGTTTTCCTTGAAAACAGAGTCTCCTGGCCAGGGCAGGGTTATCCAGAGGCACAGCCATGGACAGTCTGAGATGCAGAGTGGTGCCTCAGGGCCCTGCAGGTGGGGAGATGCTGGTGGAAGCACAGGGAGCATCCCAGGATCCCTGAGTCCTCCTGGGGAGCAGGAAGTGTGGTGGGGCCAGGTCACCTCTGGCTGGGTGAAGCTTTTGGAAGCTGTGGGACTCTGCCTGGGCTGGAATCCCTCTGCAGTTGCCATTTCAGAGGGCAGCAGTGGAAAAGCGAGCGTGTTTTCATTTACCCACCCCGCAAATGTGTTCATTTACATGCCTTACCTACCTAAAACCGTTTCCACTTATTTTCTTTACTCCGTTCAAATTGCTTTTACACCGTGTCTAATGCCCCACAGGTTCCTTCAATTCACAACTGCTGTTATTTAGTGAAATGTTTTCCCTAGGTCAACAGACTTTCATTTCAGGGTAGATAATCCTCGGTATATCCCCTGCGGGAGGTCGGGCTCTGCTCTGCAGCTGAGAGACTCTTTGTCAGGGTAATAAACTGAAGGCAGGATTTAGAAGAAATTACCTAGAAATTGAGTCCTTTGCCGCCGCTTTTTATTCCTCCTTTGAGTCATGTTTTCCTAAGGGCTTTTCAAAAGGAGGGATCAAGAATATGTATTATCTTTGCAGAATGGCAGAAAGGCAGCAGACAGATTAGTCTGGCAGGGAAGGGCACACATGCAAAGGCCACTACAAAGAACAAAAAAAAAAAAAAAAAAAAAAAAAAAAAGGCTCTGCCTTTAAGTAAAGATGAAAAAAAATTGTGTTTGGAGTTTATTGTCCTTCATATGAAAACGCACACTTGAAAGCATTGTTGGTTTTTCTGGATTTTAATTCCTACATGGTTTTCCTGGGAAAATAAAGTTCTCTAATATAGAGACTCCTTGGCAAAATATGACTAATTACACACACATGTATGTTTTATATTTAAATACATTTTATGTATGTGATGAATATGATAAATATTCATTATATTAATATGTAAAATACCATTACCTTGCTTAGCTTAAGACACCAGTGGATTTGAAAGTTTTTCTAAGAGGCCATTGGTTGTACTGGCCTCCAGTTTTCTTGATGCTTTTTTGTTTCAAAGGCATTTTAAGCAATGTTAAAGTGTCTGATTTCCATCTTCTCCATTTGCACTCTCTTTAAAAAGAAATGCCATTTTCCTGGTTTCTCTTTCCTCTCTACACCACTCTGGCACTCTCTAGTACCTGGTTATTTCTTACAGAGAGAGCACACCCATTTTTTAGACAAAATATAACCACTCATCAATGCCATTTCAGTTTGTAAAAGTCTCCATGAACCAAGGAAGCTTTTCCCTGGCAATCAATACAGGAATGCTGAGGCCTGCAAAAACCAATGACCTTTGACTCCTGCAGGTTTGGCTGCCTCCTGCTGTCTGAGCCCAGGACACAACATCCTTCTGAAAACCCCAGCACTGCAAAACTTTTAAGACCCTGCATTGTGGACACTAAGCAGAATTTATTAATGGATTAACAGAAGCATTTTTACAAGCTCCAAGGGCCATCCCCATTTTGTGTGTCAGAGGCACACACAAAGCACAGAGGTGAAGGGAACTCCTGGGTCACTGAATTCGTGCCCCTGCTGTGGCAGACAGCCAAGTCCCATAAGCCTACACATAAATTTACCACATTGCAGCCCGCAGATGCTGGGGGGGAAGAGAAGGGGAGCGTCTTGCTGCTTCTCTTGCATTTTGGAAAATGTTCTAAAACCTCCTCAGTCTTCAAAACTAACTTCTGGCCTCTGTGTTTTTCTGATTATCTGAAGTCATTCGCTTCTGAAGATCTTTTTTCCCCCTGTGTTCAGTGTGAAGACTTAGAAGAAGTTATCGTACACTCAGGTCTTTCAGTCTTGTCCTGCAAGGACCAGAGAACCACAGAACCACAGAATGCTAGGGGGTTGGGATGAAGCTTTGAGATCATCTCATCCCAACCCCTGCCATGGGCAGGGACACCTCCCACTATCCCAGGCTGCCCAAGGCCCCATCCAACCTGGCCTTGAACACCTCCAGGGATGGGGCAGCCACGACCTCCCTGGGCAACCTGTGCCAGTGTCTCACCACGACCACAGTAAAGAATTTCTTCCCAATATCTAACCTAAATTCTTATTTCTCTTTCAATTTGTACCCATCCCCCCCTGTCCTGTCACTCCAGTTCCTGACAGTCCTTCTCCAGCTTCCCTGTAGCCCCTTCAGGCACTGGAGGGTGCTGTGAGGTCTCCACACAACCTTCTCGTCTCCAGCTGAACAGCCACATCTTTCCCAGCCTGTCTAGGGGAGGTGCTCCAGTCCCCTTACCAACATTGTGGCCTCCTCTGGACCTGCTCCAACAGTTCCACATCCTTCTTATGTTAGGAACACCAGACCTGGACACAGCACTGCAGGTGGGGTCTCACCAGAGCAGAGTAGAGGTGGAGAATCTCCTCCTTGGACCTGCTGCCCACATTCCTTTCAACGGAGGCCAGGATGTTCAAGTCTGTTTTGTGTTGGTGCCAGAGTCAGCTCAGCTCAGTGGAGGATCAGCAATGTGCCCCGTGTGTTCCTGCCGAGCCCTGGGAAGTGACTGGTACCACCACATTGACTCTTTCACCTTCCTCTAATGGAAATTATCATTTTGGATGGGCCCTAAAACATTTGAAGTAACTTAATTCTGTGAAACAGAGCTTAGCTTGGTCCTTCGGATGACTTTCAGCCAACCCATGTATCTCCCTCCCTTACTTCCATACTTGTAATTATTTTTGTCTGAAGCAATTACCTGGAGCCCATGTGTGGCTGAGGTCAGTTTAATTCACCTGTGACTTCCCCTTTCTTGTCCCTGTCTTTGCTCTACAAATTCTCCAACCATTTTATGCTGGTCTTTGATGAAGAGCACCCCTTGCCTGCTGGGTCTCACCTCACCAGAGTGCCAATGTGTTACTCTGATAAAGAGTAGCAAATATGACACTGTGCTCTTGACGTGCCATCATTAACACACACACACACCCCAGCATTTTTTAATGCTATATATAATTTCCCAGAAGTCAGGCAACACAAGCTGAAATAACAAATTTATGGTTCATGCCCACCGTCTGATTTGTCTTCCTGTCAGCCTCGCCCCTGCCAGCATCATCTGAAGATAACTCTCCATTTTGGTGAGAATTAATCTGTGGAGGGAAAGGGAGAGGGGGGACCAGGAGAACTGGGGTCTGTTGGTGGAAGAGCTGCCTCAGTGACAACACAGGTAGTGATTTCTTACCTGTTATCACAATGAGAAAGTCAATGCAAAGGGGGGGAAAGTCAAATGTTGTGAGGTTGCCTGTGCGTTTCTCAGTCAAGAGCCAAACCTTTCACCTTTGACATTTCTCCGGGGGCAGTGGCTGTTTGGGTGCTGGTGCCCACTCCAAGCAGGGCCAAGGGGTGCCAAGATGTGGGTTTGGCCAGGGGGCAGGAGGGGAATGAGAAGATTGAGGAGGGGTTGCACTCTGCATTCTGCTTATTATAGAAAAGGAACGTTGCCATCTACTAAATAAGGAGATTATGCAAGGAAGAGATTGTTACTGAAACAAGTTGAATCAAATCCCTCCAAAAAATTCATGGGATAGTCAAGAAAACTGTGGCTGAGCACAGAATCTTGTTGCCCTTGGCTGGTTAAAATGGGGAGGGGAGCAGCAAACTGGCTGGAGCTTCTTTAAAGTTTGGTACATGGTGCAGCCCTCTTCACCCTTGGGACAGAGGTGCCATGAGCTCCAAAACCAGTACCTGGAGCTGTGCTGGGGTGATGACCTCCCTTCTTGCAAAGACATCACCAAGGACCACCCCATGGCTCCCTCCCCAGCTCCCAAAGGGATTCCATGAGCAAAGAAAACTCTCGTGAAAACTCAGAAGGATCTTGCCCTCATCTGGATCAACCCTCCAGGAGCTTCCCTGCTCTGTTTGGGAAGCTGGACTGGCAGAGAGGGTAACAGCAGCTTTCACCAGCAGCTTTCACCTGGGTTACCCTTGGTGCTGGATGTTCCTACTGAACACGCTCCTCTGCAAGGTTTTGATTTCCACTGAGCATTATGCAGCTTCTTCCTGCCCTGCTCCTGAGGAGGATGAATGCTCCTTGCTCCTGCTTTTGAGCAGAGCATCTCCCTGTGTTTCTCTGGAGGCCACCTGCAGTGCAGTGAAAACTAACTGCAGGGAAGTTTTACTGTTTTAATTTTTTTTTAATGGAGCTATTTTTCCAATCCTACCTCCTGCAAAGCCAGTTGACTTAGTCATCCTGGGCTCCAAATGTGCAGGGCTCACTGGGAGACAGCAGCTGTCATACAAGTGCTGTAAAATGAATTATCCTCTACAGCAGCCTCTGGCATCTTTGGTCCTCCCAAGGCCAGGAGTGAGTGCCCGCTCCTTGTCCTGAGATTTCCCCCGTCAGCAGCGCGAAGTTCCCAGGTCACAACTGCTGCTGCAGCATGGGGTAAAGCCATGCTGAAGGCTGTGATAAAATTCTCACAGATCATGGTGCAGACCTCGATTACACCCAGGAGTTTCATTTCTCCCTGCTGTTTACCTTATGAGCCTTGTCCTTTTGCATATGCATATGTACACATCCAGACACGGACACGCACGGCATAAAAGGGGATTCTTTTAATGCCCACTTGTTTTATAACAAAAAAGGCTGACTCCAGATCAATAATCTTTGATTTTCAAGTTCCCAGATAGTTTTGCTGGGATGTGGCGTTCCCTACCTTTCACCTGAAAGGCTGATACAGGAGTTATCACTAATAGTTGTGATAACAGACTCCAGGCAGAAACTTTCTCTTTGCTCTCAGCCTGATAAATGAGGGAGAAATTGTGTCCCCACGAGCAGAAAATGAACAGCTGGGTGTTTTTGCTTCACTGGGGCATGCAGAAAGCTCACGTCTTCGCTTCCTTCACCTCGGATGTGGCTCCTAAAACACACGGTGCACATGGTGAGCAGGGTGCCAGTGGCCATGGTGGGCACGAGATACCCAGTTCCCTTGGCCAAACACACACAAGTATGTAAAGTTTGGCCATAAAACACCTCCTGACCCTCAGGCTCTGTGCACAGAGCATGCAAAGAGCTCTGAAACAGCTGCCTGCAGCCAGCAGCCACGATGCACCAATGCCAGCAGCCGAGCATCAATCACATGTGGCTGTCCTTGAGGTGACACAGGACAGGGGGTGTTAATGCTGCAGCCAAGGTGTTTCAACAGATAGTGTTGTATGGGTTTCATTCCTCCCCTTTGGCTTATCATCAGAAAAGCAGCACTTGTTTTGTGCCTGACCGCTGGAAGTCCCCAGAGGATAATGCAGTCTCAGAGCCAGGCAGGGAAAAGCCTTGCCCAGCCCCGGGAGGGAAGTTTGGGTAGGCAGCAAGTGAGTGAAGGTCAAGGGAGACCTTCACTAAAACCTTTCCCTTCAAGCCCAGGGGGTGCAGGAGCATCTCTGGCTCCTCTGGCTGGCTGTCCTAGGGGACACTAAGGAGAGACTTCAAGCTCAAGTGGAAGAGGTGGGATGTGGGGCTTGGAAATACTTCTTTCCAAGGAGTTTTCTTTGGGGTAATGATATCATGAAACAAATCAGGAGGGAGCATGTCATCCTTGAATCACTGTGGAGCCCACCTGTGACATGACTCATGGCCTTGGTGACTTATTTAGGATGACTGAACCTCATGAGAGTCCTGTGATTAAGCAGCCACCAGCACTTGTCAAGTGCCTTGACTTGTCAGGGCCCCAAATATAGAAGGTTTTGGTCAGACTGGAGGAATGTTTTGATGAATAAAGATTTCCAGGGGAGCCCACATTTGCCAACAGCAGGAAGAACAGCGATTTTTTAAAGTGATGCTCCCAGCCCAAATTTGGCTAAGAAAGAAGATACAATCTAGGGACTTTCAGCATGAGTGCTAATGCAAACGCCCTCACCATCTGCTTTATTTGCACAAACACACACACACACACTCAGTTTATAAAATTCCAATTCTCCCCTGTTGATTTTTCAAGCTGCCCATCCCATTGCAACGGGAGCAGCGAAGTGGGGCTGTCCCAGACGTGGCTCCTGGCCTGGATCCCATCCCAGGAGTGCTGTGCCATGCCGTGGTGGGCACGCAGTGCCTCCTGCTCTCACCTCTCACAGGAGAAACCACAGTTTTATAAACAGGGGTGTGAGGTGATGCCGCCCGCATGTCCATCCCGACCTCAGGTTTCACAGCCCTGCTTTGTGCTCTGGCCATCAGGGCTGACCCCAGCGGGGCCAGCACAGGCTCCAGCCATTCCTATGTGGCCAGGAGTCATGCTGGGGTGTCTCAGCCTCCAGCCTTGCTCCAGCAGAGGGAAGTGCTGGGGCTGCCTCCTCCAGCCCACGCGCCGGGGAGGGAGATTAAGATGCGCTCCGCACACACTCCAGTGTGACTGCAGAGAGCGGTGTCCTTTAGCAAATGGTAAATAATTGACACTTCACTCTGCTGGCAGTCAGCACCCCCGTCGGCAGCTGGGTTTGTCATTTTGCATCCCCTCAGTGGCTCTAATTTCAAATTTACAGTAACATATGCCCAGAGAGCTGCTGGCTTTCCCCCAGCATCATGGATGCTTATTCCCTGCTGCCCTGCGCTGTGACGGGTGAGGAGTGAGTGACATCTCTGCCTCTGCCACGGATCTTCTCTTGGCCTCCTGTGGTGGGAGAACAGAGCCTTTTTGTTCCTTCCCCTCTGGTTTGGTTTTTTATTATATGATTATTATTTAGACTGGGCAGCTGGGGACGAGGGTATTTCCAGTACGCTTATTTAGCTGTATGTGTCCCATTAGTGTCAATGACAATTACATGGCTAAAACTGACCAGATCCTGTTGAAGATTTACCCCCTGGGTTAGCACTCCACAGAGATGAGATTTCCCCTCCCCCCTTCAGAGCCTTTGCTGCAGTCATTCCGTGGAGAGAAAATTGGAAGTCCCTGTGCAAGAGGAAGAGCGGCTCAGTTAGGAAATGGAAATCTGCATCAGGGAAGGGTTGTGGAGGGACAGGCAGAGTGGGAAGAGTGGAGCCTGAACTTCCCCCTCCAGTCTCACTGCGCCATGTCAAGGCATAGAGCATCTGCTGAGACCCACAGATCCTTTTGCCGTGGCAGTGTTAAAACAAGATTGGCAGAAGACTTTTTTTTTCTTTAAACCTCATTTTCTACATAAAATCTGCCTGACAGATAAGCAGAACATTTATCAGCCCTTTCCTTCTGACAACTCACCAGTTTCACTGAGGGTTTTGGGTCACCTGGGAGGGGAAGCCTGGGGGAGGATGGGGGTTGTGTCCCCACGCTGTTACCTGGCACAGCATCGGTGACCACTGTGGCTCTGCCACGGAGCTGTGCAGGATGGACGGGGCCACCTGGGCAGTGTTTCTGCCACTCTCTCCTTGAAGATGGTCATACCCTGGGAGCTCTCCCTCCTCCAGCAGGCTCTGCTGGAGGAGTTATTTGTCCCTCTGACACTGGCCGTAAATTTCAAGGCCAGAAGGAGTCATTACGGTCGGCCAGCCTGACCCCTGATATAACACGGAGCGTGATTTGTGCGTCAAGGCCAGGACTTTCTTTGGAGATCTAATAAATCACTGGGAAAGGCAGTCAGTCCTGATTTTAATGGCTGAAAACCACTGTGCTGTGTCCCTGGGTAAGCTATTGAAGTGGTTAATTATCCCTGTGGAGCAAATGCCTGCCTTTATCCCCAGTCTGAGCAGCCCTGCCTGTGCACACGCCCAGCCGCGGCATCGCGTTGTGCCTCCCGACGGATCCACTGGGCACAGCTCTTCCCAGAGGGCAGGGGTTGTCAGCCACGGTCACATCACCTCCTGGCTTTCCCTCTGACAAGCCAAACAAATTGGGTTTCTTTAGCTTGATTGGCCAGCTCACTTCAGAGAGGCAGCTACATGGATTTTTCTATTCTCGTGTCAGGAGTTCGCACAGGTCCAAGTCAAACGTGAAGTGGAAGAGGGGTCAGGAGTCCATGCTCTCAGGTGGGTGTCCAAGCCCACCTAGAGTCACCTGTGGGTTGAAGGCTGTTGTGGGTTGACCCTGA
>VZRS01008823.1:0-178625 GCA_013398055.1 Ifrita kowaldi
TATATATATATATATGCACTCCAGTTTTTTGATTCTGAGCTACTTTCAGTTACTGAGGACTAATAAGAACAAGCTGGGAAGAATAAATGTATTAAACAACGTGGATTTCCTTTCCTCCCTAGGAAATGCAACTCCATGTGTCTGTTTCTTCACGTGGGGAGGAGACACCTTGATTACATATTTAATGTAGACTAACAGCAGTGGCTTAGAATCCACAATAACTTCAAGGTCATTAGAAGTAGTGTGTGAAGGATAAAGGGAAATGTGTTGCAAGGATCTCACTAGTCTTGACAACTGCTGTCTCTGCCTCTGGAATCTGCTTTGCAACTACCAAGTTTTTATGGGGTTAAGTTTAAGAAAATTAAGGTATCCATGACTGAAATTTTATATTCACGCTTGTTTCTTCAGAAAGAATAATTAGACATATTTACACAATTGCATTTTAGTAAACTATTATGTCAGCTTAACTGTAACACATATTCTGGTTAAAGTACATTAAACAGCAATCCAGAAGTAATTTAGCTGCTGAAGGCATTATTTTCTATCTAATTATTTGCAAATTAATGAATAAAATTAAATTCCAATCACTGAAAAAAATGAAGCAATGGTGAGAATCAGAACTACAGATTAGTTAAAGCTGTGCAATGCATAACAGAATTAAAGCCGCCTTTTATTCAAATTCAATGCTTAAAAAAGAACAAATCCATCATCTTGAAATTTGACTTGTAGCTTGACATTAAAAATAATATGAGTAGAATTTTCAGTGGGGTAAGCACAAAACTAGTTCAAGTAGTGTCACTCTCAATTAATGTACTCAGGTGGTGTGCCCATTAAAATTCCCACTTGTGGGTTCAGCTCTCTATGCAAATGGGGTCATTACCTGGAGAATTTAATTGGGTATGACACTGGGAGTAGGAATTTTCCTTTCAAAATAAACCTTCTTGCACACATTTTCACTAGAAATTTGATTGTTACATATACTTCATATTGTTTGGCTCTATAAATATTTACCAAAATTGAGACTGTCCTCACTTACTTATTCTTTTACAGGTGATTCATAATGCATCAAAATGATTTTTAAATTGTTCCATGTATTGCATATGCAAGTCTTGTTACAAAAATCTGTGGTGAAAATCTATTTTTTGGTGTTGAAATGGTATTTTTACATGTATCGCATCCTTTTGAAGCTGATACTAATTTTTATAACATGTGAAAGCAGAACCATAATATTTTTGTAGTATATGGACTTGTAAATGATAAAAAGGTTATTTCATACTGAATTCCTATCTTACACATTGTTTGGAGAATTATATTGTGTTTCTGAGTAATATTAACTTCCAACTTTTCTGGACATTACTTTGCATAATCACTTGTATAAATAAGGCTAATACTGAAAGATATTAATCCCAAAATGTGCTTACAAATCATGTGGAAACACAGAAGTACATGATTGGAAGAAACTTCTAGAGAACTTTGAGTTCAGCAGTTTAAGCTGAAACGGTGTCCAAAAACGTTCTTGGAAACCTCTGATGAAAGGAGTTTTGGGCACTAGAGATAGTTCTCACTGGTGCTACAGTAGAGTCTTACAGATAGAAAGCTTTTTTCTTTCATCCCATTTAATCTTATTTTCATTTCTGCAAATAAAACTGATGTACCCATGTTCTGTTCCCAGTGGATGTGTAGAACAATCACCATTCTCTTGTCATAACCTTTCCTATATTAACCTTTCATATAGTTTGTATGCCCCTGCCTAGTTTTTCTTGCCTAGTCCAATCAAATCGAGTCTCAACTTGTTTTCAGTGCAACGTTCATTTTGGGCGTTATAAACTGTATGAGCTGTGCTTCTCATTTCCAACTATGACAAGACTGAGGGAGCAACTCATGAAGGAATTTTTTTTCTACTAAGAAACACAGATGTTGGAAAGTGTATTGAGGTAAGATATACATTCATGTCTATAATTTGCATGGATTTCTGTGGCATGGAAGTTGACAGTATTTCACTTGCACCTTAGCTTCTGTAAAGGAAACAGTCCAAAGAATCAGCATTATGGTCATCTACATAATCCTTTGAAAGATTTCCATGGGATTTACAGAACACTTTTTAAAATTTCCAGGATGGAGACATGCAAGTGTTGTATTAGCAGACAAACTGAGAAAATTACTTGACCATGTCATTAAAGCTTCTCTATATTTGTTACTTCTGTATTTTCACTCCATCTCAGCTTTCAGCTTCTTTCCCCTCTTTTGGGAACTTGGTTTACTAATCCAGCTTCCTCTATGTTTTCACTGAAGCTTCCTGTCCAGTTCTGTTGGGTCTCATTGCTTCTTTGATGCTTAGTACATATTTATGAAGGAAAAAAAAGCTACTGAAGAGTGACGTTTTTTCTTATTGAACTTACCTGTAACCTTGTAGTAGCCTTGCAACATGGTTTTAAGATCATAGGTGAAAGTGGATTTTAACATAAACAAACCGTGTTTCAAAAGGTTAGTGCTCCCTTACTACTCTTCACAGTCAAAAATAGTAATTGAAATAATTTTATTCACAGAGAAAATATAATTTTCAGTGTAGTTTTATGGAAAATACTTCTCAATTATTACTCACTAATGAGAATAAAAGTTTTATAAAAATAATTATGTAGCCATAATATACCTGAGTTTTTAACACTTGATTTAGGACTTATATGACATCCTGATTTGCAATATTATTCTTTAATATGTACAGGTGATGTAGACTGAAACCAAGTAACTGATAGGTCTCAAAACAGTAGTTGTCAAATGAAAACATGTTGAAAGAGTGATTTTAGAGAGGTTCTGAGGAAACTGGTACTGTGCCTGCCACTCTTCAACATTTTAACCAATGATCTGGAAACATTTCTAGCAGAACTTGTAGATGAATCAATAGTTGATGGAACAGTAAATTAAATACATATCGTTACAAGATGCTTATTTAGAGCAATCTGAACCTGATAGGATGGATCTCTTCTGAGAAAATGTTTTTGCGTGCTATGAAAGGGAAAGGAAATATTCAGAATTTACTTCATATAAAAAAGATTAATTTTAAACACTTTGAAAAGACTTAAGGATCATGGTGAGGAAGGTACTGAACAATGAGTTTCAGCTGAAATCCTGCAGCCTTTCATGGTGACCTTTCAGTATTTCAGTGGATAATGCAGTGAGTGGAAGCAAGGAAGAGTGAGTGTGCTAAGGAAAACAGTTTCAGAACATGCTTTCAGTCCTTCATGTTTTGAAAAACAGAGAGTTCAAAACAGAACATCAGAAAGTACTTAGAGATATAAAATCACTTTAAAAAGAGAGAATTTCAGAGCTTATTCTACTCAAGTTTATCCAGCAGAAGACTGAGCTGTGACTTCATCACACTGTACCGGTATCTTCACAGGCACAAATTACAGTGCTTTGAAACTTTTCTTATTCTGCCATAGAGATGCAGAAAGAACTAAAGTCTAAAGCCAAACAAAAATTGATGTCCAATTTCCCACCTGAATGTAGCTATGAAGATAGTAACGAGTTGAACAAACCATCAAACCGAGCATTTGATTACCCACCTCCTGGTAGTCTTGGTCCAAAACTGATGCTTTTCTCTGAGATACACTTACCTTTAACAGGCTGTGTGAGTATATGGATACATACTTATATGTATAGCATATAAGAAAAAATGTAGTCAATAAATGCTGAACTGGACAAAATTTTATTTCCTTTCATCTTAGAGAAGTTAGATGAGACGGTACAGTACTACCTCATGGATTTGTCTAGCGGCAGGAATAGATTACCCTAAATCTGTGAATGGGGTTTGTCGCATTCTTACTTTTGTCAAACATTAAAATAAAAGACATATGTTTTTAACCACTGCAGGATCTCCACAACACCAACATGTATGTCCTCTCTCACAGTAGTTGTCTGGGATAATATGTGGTCACAGATGATTCCCATACTAACATTCAAATATGGTGAATGTAGGTTATAGTTGTGGACTAATAATTCAAATAAAGATTAATTTCTATTTCAAAAATGTAAAACAGATTAAATGTTAATTTCAAGGGCAAAATGAAATTGAAGTCCCTAAGAAAATACCTTAAATTGGATGAATTACCTGTAAAACAAACATCATAGATAAAAAGTGAATTTGCTTAATATAAAAAAAAGTTAATAAAATGGGCTGTGAAAGGAAGATAAGCAGCTGTGTTAAGATAAATAGTTCACTCATAGTGAAATAAAGCATGAAAGTTCATCTATGATATAGAAGTTTATGGAAAATTTACAAGACAAAATGCATTCATTCCAGTGTATTAAACTAAGGACCAATGGCATTCGTGTGTTGCGAGCTGCCAGTAGGCTCATCATAACTATTACAAATCTACTCTGAAATGTTAAAGGAGCAAAAATACAGAGCTAGAAGGTCCAATTCCTCTGGGCTGAGAAAAGGAAGTGGATACTGACTGTTCTTTGTGCACTATCCTTCCTCACCTTGCAATGCAGGAAATTATAGAGCAGGTGGAGAGGTCAGATGTGTGTAGAGACTTTACTGCATATTTCACTTCCCTGCTCCTTAGTTAGAGGTTAATAAAATGCTGTGTTACATTGATTCAGCTATAATTTTGCATTCCCCTACTCCAGGAGAAATTTAGCTCTCAAACTATACCATTAGGTTTATTTATTTATTTATTTCCCTTAGGTTTCCTTGGTCCTGTGTTATTCTTAAGGGAGTCAAATGATAAAATGAAAATTGACCCCTATGGAAATCATTAGTAGTTTGTAAGACTGTATTATGTGACAAGGGGATTTCTCCAATGACCAAATGAGTTTTACCCTTTTCTTTTCCTGGTTTCCAGAGAGAAAAGGATTTAATAATCTACTGTGATGTATATGCTTGCATGTGTGTTTATCCATTTTCTTACTCCCTACTAAGAACTTTTAAGCCTTTTGGTCTCGTTTAAGTGAAATGAAAAGTGAGAGCAATTTTAAAAAGCCAAACAAAAACAAAGGAGACTGATCTTATTCTTACCCCAGTGAGAGAACACTGGCAGAATTTGGTCAGCTCCTGTAAGCTGTCAGGGAATCCACAGAAGGGAGACTTACTAAAAATGTTTAATAATGGAAAAATCTACAGTTGAAGTTCACATTTTATTAAATGCATGGAAATCAAGCTGAGAAACTGAAATCACACGAATGAAAATTAATTCTTCTACTCGTGGAACTAGCCCTTCTGCATGCTTTAAGCTTGACTCTCATACATAGGAATACTTTAAATTACTTTCAAAATAAATCCTACTTCTTTGTCTCCTGTTTTGTAAGGTTTACTTTTGGAAAAGTTGTGGTATTCTCCTTTAATGATTCAGGGTTTCCCCCCTTTCCCCCCATATAGCTTTCTAAATCCATTGTTCCGATGAAGTCTTGAGGAAGAAAACTAGAAATGACTGAAAAAGTAATATGCTAGTAGCCAAGAAAGAAAAGACTGAAGGATTCAAAAAGAAACTCTGTCGTTAATGTATTTCCTTGTTTATTTTCTTTTTACCAATAACAGTTTTTCACTCAAGACTAAATTTTAAAAATTTTTTATCCATATAACATGCTGAAGCAAGTTTTTGAAATAAATATTTCCTAATTAAAACAATAAATAATTGTACTCCAAGTTAGCATTAATAAAGTATTATATGTGTAATTTTTACAACTAGAAGTATCTCTGTGGTTGTCATATTTTACCGTACACATAGCTTTATTGTTGCAGAGTAGACATCTGCCAGAAACATTTCAGTTTAGCATGATGAATTTACTGTAACCCTGTCAAAAATTACATAGCAATGCCAAAGTATCGCTTTGAATATAGGTTGAAAAACAGAAATAAGTGTGTTGAGGGAGGTTTTCAAATTCTCTCAGAATCCAGTCATTACTGCTGTTACGGCCAGGCACATAGGAGTGCTGCTGCTCCGTGGGGGATTCCTGGGAAGTGAACATTACTTACTTAATCAGGGTAGTGAAAGGCAAAGTCGTGTTGACTGTAGGTGCCCTGCGTAGGTTATCAGCATCCCAGCGAGTACGCTGCCGCACAAAGGGCAGGCAATTTGCGCAAAAGTGTAAGGGCTTTTTGAGGCCTTTTGTTAAAATTAAAATGGGAAGGGCACGCTTGTTTGCCATATCCTCTGTGGTGATTGTGTTTCAGATGTTTGATTTTTACTAATTATGTATGAAACACTCTATCCAGTGCTGCTTGGGTTAATATGCTTGTTGAAATCTTGTGTCTGAATGATTTGGGCAAAATTTGAGCACAGATAAACAATAGAAGAGACAATGAGGAAAAGTATGTGCCCTCTGGAGGCTTAATGGTAATTCTCTAGGATCCTGACATTTCAAGAAATAGTCTATCAGGAAAGGTAAGTACTCCTGCATCTTTGATAAAAGATTCTTCGGTGTCTTATGTGGTTTAAATAAATGTAGGATATCTTACTTTTTTCCTCAGGTCTTTTTGTATTTTCAATAGAGGCCAAAGGTATTCTGGCATATTTCAAATAGAAGCTAAGATATGATCCTGGGATGTTCTCAAACACTATATTTGTATATTTTATAAAACTATTATTTATGAAAGAGAGTTATAAATCTGCGTCTGCACAGGCCTACTGTCTGCCTACCTGTATGAATATATAACCTTCAGGTAAATATATAACCTGTAACCTTCAGGTAAATCCTGGGATTAAGGGTATTATATCAATACATAGTCTTCTTTAATGGACTTTTAAACCCTAGACAGCAGAACTGATTGTTCATATGTAGATACAATTAGTGTAAATTATTATTTCCTGACATTAATATACTAAACAGCAGACATGCATTGTTTGCTCTGTTATCATTTTCTATTGTTAAGGTGATTTCGAACACCATGTATAAAGGTCTGGCAGAAGTGTAGCAAGGGGTCCTTCTGTCTTTGCTGATACATATAAAAAAAATTCACCATTGAAATGAGTATTAAATGAAGGAACCTGCATTTCCCTCTTACCTTTCCCTTCCCAGAATTGTGCCTCAGAGTTCTAGGACAGATGGAGCCAGGCAGTTTGAGAGCAAAAAAAAAACAACCAAAGTGAAACCAAAATGAAAACCTCCTGAGAGGCCTGGAAAACTGGAAAGCATGTTCAAAAACAGCCAAAGGGAAAATTTCTTTGTTCCTTCAATGAGCTTTGGTGAGGTACGTGGGAAAGTGTCTGTCTGTGAACTTTCCTTTCAATAGCTATAATCACTGTATTTATGTCTATAAAATGTATTGCTATGTGACTATAAATGTTAATATTTGTACATGCACATGAGTTCCTCTCTAACTAAATATTCCTGCTTGGATTGCTTATGGCTCACATCCTACTCTGCCTTGCTCCTGTGAATTACCAGCCCAATATGCTGACGGACTGACAAGACACCCTGTTCTGCTACAGCTGAATTAGGGCTGATGCACATTACCCACAGTGCTGCCTGACAAATTGAATCATCTGCTCTAAGTGATTTTGCCTGTTTCAGAGTACTGGGAAACTCAAAGGGCATCAAGTCAAATTACACATTGATTGCTGTTTGCCCTGTAGCTTTTGCACACAGAAGGAATCACATACAACACTTAGAAGATTAGTGGAGACTGCATCAAGGGAATATCCCATGTAAGCATGTGCAAGTTGGACTTCTCTGGTTGGTAGTAGCATTGCAAGTCTAGCCATCCAGGAAAGAGCAAAATTTATGCTAATGTGTGCTTCCCAGTTGACACAGATATAGACTTCATCATACTTCCTGCAGAGCTTCTAATTCCCAACTGAGCCATACCATAATTCATGTTTGGTTTGGGGTTATTTTTCCTTCATCAAATAAACAAAATGTCAGAATATCACAATTAGAATTATGTCTAGATTTTTTAATGTAGAAAAACAAATCCATATGTATTAATGTTAATTAACTACTCTATATTAGAATATCTTTAATAACAGAGTTCACTGATATCTGTGACTGTATGATCTACAACTATCCATATTTTGGGTGACAGACTAGCTGGATGCCTGAGAACACAACTTTTATTTTCAATCTTTTCTTTGAAACCCAGAGATTAATACTTCCTTTAAAAGCTGTAGAAAAAATCATTCTAAAGAAAAAGTCAAGAAAACAACAATTTTTATATGAAAGGAGGTTGTATCCAAATGGGGATTGGCCTTTTCTGCCAGACGACAAGCGATAGGACAAGAGGACACGGTCTTAGGCTGTGCCAGGGGAGGTTTAGGTTGGACATTAGGAAGAAATCCTTCACAGAAAGAGTGATTAGATACTGGAATGGGCTGCCCACCATTCCTAGAGGTGTTTAGGGAAAGATTGGACATGGCACTCAGTGCCATGGTCTAGTTGACGTGGTGTTCAGTCACAGGTTGGACCTGATGACCTCAAAGTCTTTTTCAATCTAGAAAAAGTCTGTGTTTCTGTGAACTGCTTATTGCAATAGCTGACATTTAAAAGACAATACAAGATACTATACAAATTGCAGTGATATACCAGGCATGAGCACAAAGACTTACTTTCATTTCATTAGCAATGTTTGCACTAGCTGGGGCCTGGAATTTATATTTCATGTAGAGTAGGATAAAGTTCAGCATGGATCTCTGTGTTTCAGCTTTTCTGAAAGGTCTTCCAAGTCATTTAGTCCACTAAATGACCATGAAGATTTCTGATTTCTCTGTTGCTGTGAAAATTTCTCTATTGTTACAGTTTTCTTACAGTTAGCTATTAAAAGCACTAACACAATTTCTCTAAAATTTTGTTTCAATTTCTGAGAAACCAGTCACTTGCTTTCTATTCTTGGTGTTCTCTCTTACAGTCATGGAAATAGATATGATATGTAAATATATCACAAAAATATGGTCTATCACTATTTCTATTAACTGAGGTTGCCGGTCAATGAGAGGTGAGAGCTAATGAAACTGAGGGGTTAATATTGTTGTGTTTGTACAAACTTCAGGGTTGTTTCCTGTCACATTCTATGTTTTGAACAGATCCTTAAGTTCTTTCACCTAATGCATACTTCTCTGTCATGATCAAAACTTTAGGAAGAATATGCTGGTCAGAACTCTTCCTAACATAGTTTCAGTTTGTTTGCTTAGGCTGAAAGCCTTTTTGTTTGGTTTGTTGTTTCAGTGAATTCCTTCCAAAAAAGCAAAGAAAACTTTCATTTTTAGTAGCTTTCTTCACCAGATATGAAAGTGGTTTGGATTCAAGGGTTGATAGTCTTTTGACTTGACTTAAAAATCTACTCTATATGTTATTTAAGGTCAAATGTCTCAGTAAAACGTTCAACAAAAGTGACTCATTAACTTGTACTTTTATCAGGTCCCTCCTGCAATTTTTTCCTCCAGCTTTCTTGATTTCGGAAACAACAATGACGGTGTTTGAGATTTCTGGGAATTTCTGCATTATGATGCAAGTTGTGAACAGAGGGGTTTTTTTTTCTAGTTCTGCTTCTGGGCTGCCTCTGATCTTTGTAATGTACAGTGCTGTGCTGTCTTCCCTAGGCATTTCTCTTAACATTTTCTTAACTTGCTCTTCTATTCCTTGTATAAGGGTAGTTTGTGGAGCTGTGTAAAGGAATCATTCACAATAGTAGCTAAACTGCAGAAAAACGTTTCTAAGGATTGAACAGAAATGAAGAATTATGAACATTTGTCTTTCCTTTAAGCTCAAAATGAGGAGAAGTGAACGTCCCACAAGCCTCCAAAAAGCCCTCCACCCTGACCTGTCAAGCCAACAAAATTTGTACCCCTTCTAAATGCAGCGTTCTTCTAGTTCTGTAGAAACTACTTTGCTTAGTAGTTATTAAGATATTAAGGTCAAAATGAGTAAACAAAAAGACTTATACCAAAGCCACATATCTGTTCATAAACACATATTTTAAAAACTTGAACACCTTTTCTTTTCTCCCCTCCCTGCATGCACGAGCAAATCACCACCCTTAGCAGAAAGCAATACATAGCAGGAGTAAAATGCTCTTCTCCTTGGAAAAAAAAGGATATTTAGTATTTGAATAAATATCGAATTGTTGGGGGTTTCATCTGTTTTTCAGTTATTGGTACTATGTGAATTGTTGAATTTGGTCCTCTTGATTTAGTTTTTTGGAGTTTACTCCCTGCCTCAAATCACAGTTGTGGGTACTGGAGCTCCTGTGGGCCAGACAACCTGCCTCCTCATGGGGCTTGCAGCATGCATCCTACCAGTTGGCACTGAGAGAAAATCTACTGCTTCTTATCTTCCTCCCATTTTGGCTTCCCTGGTATACATGCTTGTAAATATTTATTTTTTATGTTGCTTTGATTTCTTGTTATAGCTACTTCGGGCTTGAGCCGGTGTTCAGTAGCAAAGAAAGAAAGATATTCAATGAGGTTATCACATAGATAATATTTCATCTTGAAAAGTAACCGATGCTCATCCTGAAGTATTTGAATCCTGTGCTTGAGGCCACAAAAGACCTTGCAGAAGGAGCTTATGCTCCTACATCTGTGTGCAGGGCTGTCCCCATAAGCTTGATCATAAATGGTTCACTTTGTTTTCTGGTTAATGACAAGTGTTTCTTACTTATAATGAAATTATTAGAACGTTAAACTAAACCTGCAACATTTTTTTGCTGTTTCTTTTTCTGTAGTGTTGTGTTTATATATTAGACTGTCTCAATTTGGTACGATCAAATTGACTGCTACTTCAAGAAGCATTTTTAACCTGCTGCCTGGTGTTTTGTTATGCCTCAAGATGAAGAATTATGTTGTAGAATTACTATAAGAGGCAGCCCAACTACGAATCCACCAAAAACTGTCAAATTGTCCCAATTCTCCTTTTATTTTACTTGTGAATTTAACAGAAATATTTGTGCTAATTTGAAACCAGACAGTTACAACACTTTTATTTGGGGCAGCCAAGTACACCTTTCCAAAAAATATTCGAAAAATAATATAATGCATTTCAATAATTCGAAAAGCATGTTTTCCCACAGATGATTCAACAGTGATTTTGGGTTTGCTTTTTCCAGTGTACCTTTGCTGAGTCTTTATCTCAATTGTCTTTATTTATTTATTTTTCTTTCCCATTTATTACACTGTCATTTTCATGGCTGTTCATGACAGTCTCCTGTCTTTGTACAGAGCTTCTGCCCTTGTTCTTTTCATCACAGCATGGCTACTCAGCCAGTCTTTCAGAGAGAAGTAAACTGGGACTTGGGTATTTTTCCAGTTAAAGGACAAAACTGTTCTTCCTGCAACCCATGTTTCAACAATGAGTAAAGTGAAGTGTTGTAGTCAACAGTAAATAAAAACACATGGTTTCCTGCAGCTGGAGTCTTAGTCTTGCATTAGGCTTCCCGCAGCCAGAGCTGCAAGAGGCATCTTTTGAACACTGCTGGTACTGCAGCCCGTGGTTTTGCAATTGCAAAACTCTCCTTTTGGCTAACTTTGAGTTTATGGCTGTTATCACAAAACTACCAAAAGAGTATTTTGCTGCTATTTTTCTGCATTTCCTTTTGGAATTACTGCTGGGAAATCAGTGAAGGCCAGTCTGGTTATTTTATAGGAGATACAGTTTCTGTACTGTAGGTTGAAAACCACTCAACTTTATCTAGCAGCACTGCTCTCCATTTAACTAGACCTTCCATCCCCCTGTCCTGGGATATCTTCCTTTCTGAAATTAGCAGAATTCTCTAATAGTGGAGTTATACAGCTTGTAAAGAATATGTTAATATTGTTGTTTTAACAGCTGCATGTGTTAGTGTTCACTTACTATGTTGCTCTTGCAGAAAGTGCCATAATCTTAAACCCTCATCTGAAAATGTTGTGAGCCTGTCACTTTTTTTTCCTCTTGATTCACATTTCAAAGAGATTTGGTTCTTTTTATCATCCTGTCTGCATTCCCATTACAATTTTACATTATGATATTGAAGCAGTCTTTGATCGTTTTGTAGTTTGTGTAGGTCCTTGTGTAATATTTTCGCTTGCTTGTCTAGTAGCATGTTCACCTGGTTGTCTAGAAGGCTGCATGTCAGTGACACAACCTGCACAAGCCTAATCTCATCTGCCTCGGGTTTCTGAATGGCTGCTGTATTTTGTCTGATGTCCTGCATAAATTGTCTGAGTGTTTTGCTGAGCAAAACACTTTCGATAATTAATATATTATTCACTGGGGATTTTTATAAATAAATTTCCTCCACCCTTCCCTAGTTTTTCTGAATAATAAGAATTGGATATGCACAGAATACTGTCACTACATCTTCCCATTTTTTTCCCACCGCCTACAGTGACATGATTTTGCTACAATGATAGAAAAATTAGTGTTTGTTATGCTACTGATAGCATATGATAGTGAAAATTACTGTTGTCAGTAATATTCACCCTCTTTAAGCACTTGTGTTAAGTTTCAGCATCTCGGTATCTTAGAGATCATATGAAACAGAAAGCATACTCGTTATATTGGTAGAGGTCAATTACGCTTAAGTTACAAGTTTGACTGAAATGAAGTCTAATGAGTGAGGAACAAGTGTGTGTGTGACAGAATCTTTTTCATTGTGTTTATGGGCAAATACCACACACCGTCTCCCCATTACACCCATTCCACTGAGTTTTGGAGGTTGTTGACTTGTAATGTTTATTTCTGATAACACAGAATAATGATTTTGGGACTATTTTTTAATGAGAAATTTGTGTGAAGTGAGTTTATGTGTATTTGCATGTTTAATCAGGAGGAATTTAAGAGTAATATAAATAAGCATTGCATACTTCCTGGAAAATTTTATTTTACGTATTATATTTTTATTTTCCTTTTGGTTTTGTTTTTGTTTGGTTTGGTTGTTTTGGTTTTGGTTTTGTTTTATGGTATTGCCTTGCAGAAAACAGGGTAGGATTTCTGCTTGTACTATAGTACTTGGGACTAGTGATGGGAAACAGGGAGCAGCCGGAAAAGTTCCTGTAGGGAGAGGAAGGAAAGGGACCTAAACTTTCATTTTGGCTGCATTCTGCATAGCCTGAAAGCCTCAGGGAAACTTCCAAGTGTTATGGTAGGTAGGCTACAAAGTACTGATCCAGTCTGAAGATAACCAAAGCACAGCTGAGGGTGGGGAGTCTTGAAACTGATTAAAAGTAATCACAGCCCTGTGGCCTGAGGCATGCAGAAAACAGAACCATTAATGCTATCTGGGAATCCATATAATGTCCTACATTGCAATTGCCAGTAAAGGGAAAAAAAAAATATCCCTAACACTACTTCTTGAAGCCAGGGAATTTCTTCTTTCTGCGGGTAGGCTGAGTGAGAGAATTATCCTGAAGTGGCTCGATTCTCAGCCCTGATGCTGGTGGGGAGGTGAGGGCTCTGTTGCAGAGTGAGCATTCTAAATCCAAGGGGTGCCTTGACTTTTTGAGTTTCTTAATTGGCAATCCAACTTATACTCATCTTAATTTATAATCTAATAGAAACTATACTGCGAGATAGCTCGATATATTATAATACATAGAATAACAGTGAAAAGAAATTGCTGAAAAATAATTGCAATAAGATACTTCAATAATGACTTATACAGAACCCGCTGTGAATATCCATATACTGTTGACTTCAGCAAGAATATCTACTGTAATAAACACAATAGAATTCTACTTTCAATTTAATATAAAAATTTGTGTAAAAAAGAGATGAATTGCATTACTCAGTTGTCTCTCTTGAATTATCTTAACCATATGTGGTTGCTCTTAGAATTAAACAATTTATTATTTTCTAAAGAGCAGCTGGGGAACTGTTTAATATATAAAACTGAAAGCAATGTAATTACAAACAGAGGGGCAGAAGTAATATTGTGTAGTCACAGTTTAGAAACCAAGTCTCCATTAGTTTGCTTCAGCATTTATCTCAATGGGATATTTTTGCCACAGCACGTTTATTCCACCTGTTCGTAAACCTATAAACCTCTTCATTCATATTTCTTCTGTGTTTTTTTTTGTTTCAATATGGACCAGTTTCATCTTGCTTTAAATAAGTTCCTTATTTTCATGTACGCATAAAAATAGATCAAATCACAAAGGAAGCTGAGAGCATTTGAAATAGAATTTAAGAAACATAATAATTAGGAAAGAGATTTCAGAACTTTTTTTAATTTCAGGATTTTTTTTAAGTTCACATGTTTATGAATGCATTTTAATTTCTTAAGTTGTGTTAGTCCTTGTGAAAGATGTTTCAGTATGGGAATATGTAGATATGTACCCTCTGAATGCATCCGTGACTTCTGTGCTTGGTACACAAAGTAATCATGTGTGTGCTGGGTAATGATGCAGCCATTGCCACTGGGTATAATTGACCTACATAGATGCTGTATATAGTATCTGCCCATGTGTTTCTAAGGGTTAAAATTATAGATAATTATATTTTTTACCATAGGTGACCATTGTTTTTAAAAATAATGGTCATAGTTTTAGAAATCAGGGTATATTCTTAGCAGAAATAATTCTGTACAAGTGCCATAAATTGTTACTCTTTTGCATTATTTAGGGTGGCTCAGATAGGGTGCTTTGAACTAGAGATTTTTTTCTCACTTTATTAAAAATACTGGATTTTCCTTATTTTTTCAATGTCGTACATTTTATAGTGCTTCCTTATTAATGCCTTTGTTTTAAAAATGGGGCAGAGAGACTCCTGATCTCAGCAAATATCTTAGTGAGTATACTTTTGCTTTGGGGCAAGCACAACTTAATATTCATAAATCTTGAAATGCAGAGGCAAAACGTGAAGAGAATCAGTGTAGATTCTCAAGCAGTAGGTATTGGGGCTAAATATCTGATGTGAAAACTTATCAGAGGATTGGCAACATTATGAAAGTATCATGTAAGAGCCACGCTATTTCTAAGTTTCAAAAGAACTATGGAAAGCTCCCTAGTACTAGTTGGCATTTCAATATAATATGGTTAAGAAGAAAATACCTCATATAAATAGACCTCAACAGACCTACATAAAAGGAAACAATAAAGTAGAAACCAGTGCAATAAAATAAAAATAGTTCTTTGTAATGGTGCCTGAAACCTGAAAATCAATTAAAGTTGTTTTTTAAATTGACAGGCAAATAGTTCATATTATAGAAGACACAGCAAATCAAGTGTTGCATGTGTGGTTAAAAAATGTTTATTTCTGATTGATGAAAAAGTCTCAATACATGCCTTTTTATGCTAGTAGTGCATATTATGCACTGCTTGCTCCATGGCCATGTTAATTTTAATAGTCATTGTCTCAATTTGTACTGTGTATAAAATTTGATGACAACTATAATAGAAAATAGTTCATAATAAAAATCCATCCCTCCCAATGAAGCTCAGAGTTGTGCTAAAAATGATCCAAGAAGAAAGCAGGCTTTGTTAGGAACTCAAGGCTGGGACAGATCGACAGCAAAAGTCAGTTCCCGTGTCAACATACCTTTGGAAAAGGCATTCTGCCAGCAGTTCTCTCCCTTAGATACTAAGAGGAGTCAGCATTCTGGATTATATGGAAACAGGGTTGGTGTGGAGATGGTGGGGGCAGCCTGGACACAAAAGCCTGGTCTAGAATTGTGTATGTGTGGCTTGATATGGGGTTGCCTCAGGTGCTTCAGAGCCAGTGGGATTCTGGTTGGAAAAGTTCTGTAATTACCCTTAAGTAACTTTGGGAATGTGAGCTGTTTTTCAGAGCATGATGTGTATCCCCTTCTATGTTTGGTTCAGAGAAAATATGTATTGCTTCCAAGTCATTTATGAGGCACCTGTCCTGCAAGCCTATTTGCAGGCACAGAATCCTGCTTCTTTAGCACAGTTCATGCCTGGGAACATCCACATTTAATGACCTATGTCAACCAGGCATTTTTTCATCGTAATTTTAAAGAATTCTATTGAAGATGAACAGGAAGGAACAGAATCCATCTTTCTCAGCTGTGATGGTTTTGCAGGTCTAGCTGCATTAAAAAGCATTAAAAATTTCTTTTTTTTCCTTACTGAAGTCAGCAGATCCCGCTCAGAATGCTCAAAAGGACGGGCTCAGTGGAATAAAACCATGATATTATTACTCAGAAATTGTACCACTTCAGGACAGAAGAGAAAAAAAAAGACTTGAGAAGTGCAGGACTACTCCATTTTTCCTGTGGCTCACTGATGTTAGCCAGTGTAGTTTGTCAAATTCCTATTCCTTTGATCATCACTAGTGATATTTTATAGAATATATGACTTTATTGCTTTTCTTTTTGCAGATATTTCCTTTTTTTTTTTATTTATTTGAACTTTATTGACTAGTATTTGAGTATGTTGATACCAAATGATGAACTGTAATTAAACTAGTAGGATCTGTAGATGCCTGAAAACAGATAGGTGAAACATGACCCTGAAATGTGTAGAGAGAGCCATTTCACAGCTCTGGGAAAGGTCTGTTTGTATTTGTCTCAAAACAGGAAAGAAAAGCCTACAAAATTTATGTCCTCATTGGACAGTTTTTGGAGGTTTGCATTTTAGGAGTATGACCATCCCAATAAACATTGAAATTACTTAAATTGTTAATACTATTGTCCCTTCTTACAAAATACAGCTATCTGTATATGCGGGCACAATTTTGCAAGATTTTTCAGTGTTAATTTGGAGATGTGAAGATTTTCTGGTTTTGTTATTTAGTTATTTTGAGTAACTGAGATTTGAAATTACCTTTGCTATATGTTCTGTGAAAAAACATCATGCTCTAGTAGACTTATGTGCCTCATATTTCCTGTACATGGTTTTATAGGTTGTTTCAACTTTTGGGGTGTACTAGTATGGTCTGTCTGACCAGCAAAATTCAGAGCTCAATTTGTGGAAATACACTTTAAGAAATAATTCCTTGGCGTTTCAGCATCGGTAAGGCAGCATGGGCAAGTTTATGAAAAACATTAATCTTATTCTCTGCCCTTAAATCCCAGGGTGAATGTATGGTTTTTAGCATACAGAAAAGCATGGAAGACTTTCAGAGCTGGGTTAGGCAGACAAGTACTGTAACAAGGAAAGCCTTTGGCCTGGGGAGTGCAGGAGAACATGAAGACCTGTCAGTCAACGCTGGACTGCCACCTGGTGCTCGTAGGGTAGGAGCTGCCTGCCTGGGCTTTTCCTAGCCCTCACCTTCCAAATTAATTGAAGACAACAAGAGAACTTGCCAATTTTCTTAATTGTTCATAGCTTTAGAACTGCATTATCCGAATTAATACATTTCTTAGCAATGTAATAATGTAAAATGACAAACTTTGTTAGGTTTAAATTGTATCTTTAAATTATTTAGAGGTCTTACTATTCATTAAAAATCACTTCCATAAAACATGTAATTGTGTTTTTATACAAGAAATTATGTATATTCTGAGTGTGGCAACACTGTAGAAGTTCAGCTAATTAGCTTTTTCTGAAAAATCCTTTTGAAGAAATATGTGTGGGCATGATTTTACTTGGCATTAGTTGTCTCAGATTGTTTTCTACAAAAAGAATGGCCTAATGCACTGAATTCTGTAAATATTCAAGATGCTTCTTTGAGTCTGTCAGAATCCCATGGGCTGGATGGATACATCAAATCTTACTCTTTTGATATAAGTTGAGGTTCGTGTTGTTTCACTTCAGCCATTAAAGTGAGGCAGCTGAGCTCCTTCTATGGTATGCGGAAGCAGAGGGGCACTCCAAGAGGGCAATGCATCCTACGTGAAATTGGGCTCCTAAGACAGAAGAAAAATGGAATCAGCCCTAGAAATGGCCATTCCTCCCACTCACTGTAGCCCTAGAAGTCAGATTAGAAAAGCAAAGTCAATAAGAGGAATTTCGCTTACCCTGTCTTATTTGGAAATTTCTACTTTTTGATACAAAGAGCATATCTCAGCTATGAGCCATGACTGGCTGATGCTGCATATTAATTTTCAATACATTTCCCTCCATGCTATGAAATAATCATTTAATAAAGCTTTCAGGGGCAGTGTGAACCTTAGTAATATAGCTTTAATAGATCTGTTGCCTGGGAACTTAAATCAAGGCTTATGTCCAATGCCAGTATTAAGGTAAAGACTCCCAAAAGCAGCTGTGTCCCTTGTGTAGGTCTTAGACATTATGAACCAGTTTTGGTAATATTTTTCTTGGTGGGAATGTTGACAGTAGTTCCCGGTGCAGACCTCTGATGGAGAAAAGAAACAACACCCCAATTTAGAAGATATATAGAAAATACCAAATTATAGCATTTACACTGATGAAATCCATCTTGTATGATCTGGTTGCAAATCTTAAAAGAGATTATTTGAAACATACTGTATTACTTACTTACAGTATATTCTATTTCTGCGATTTCTGTTGCTTAATAATTTTGAAAATTTTGTACATTTATGTCGTATGTTTTAATACCAGAAGTACTAAAGTCCTTTTGTTAGTTATGACCCTGTTGCAGTTTTTTACCAGGGAATCAGATCTTAAGGGGCTATCAAAAGGGGCTGGAGACAGTTCACTCTGTTGGAGCTTTAGAGCATATAGCATGAAAACAGCTGTGGCACCATTCTGGTTGTTGATCCAGTGGTTTTTCTACTCTGTGCTTACCTAGTGCTAAGATGTATGTTGGAGATAACCTTTACTTCATTTCTCCATTTAGAGACAAGAAAAATTGTTGAATCTTTAGGCTCCACGAAAATCAGCAGTCCCTCTATGTTGAGATTTTTTGCAGGGTCTGCAAATAGAGTAGAAAGATGGATAGGAGCATTATTATATGATTTCCAGAATTTCTGCAGAGGAAGCTTGTAGCCAAAAGGTTCATCACAAATTCTTGATAAAATAAGTTCCCTCATAATGAAGCTTTGAATTAATGACTGGGTACACCTCTGCTTAGAATAATATTTTTTAGTACAAGGTCATAATCGTCTTTAAAGTCTTTAGGCAATACATATTTTTCTGTTATGTTCTGTGTAACATAAATAGCAAAAATGTATGCTGCTAAGTCAGTTAAATTCTGAATGGATGAGACTTCATTCTTTATTATGTATAAGCAACATACATATGAAAGTAGAAAAGCTCGTAAAAAATTTACTATTGTAATTTTTAGTAGTATATTTAAAAATACTCGGACAGAATATTTCCTAGTCATACAAATCTCTAATAGCATTAGATTTGAACATGTAAACAAATGAACGTTCAGCACTGTGTCTAGAATGCCCAGCCTGAGACTAATATATGATCAACATAATCAGTCTTTTATTGTTCTCGTAGCAAAAAAAAATCAATAGCAGTGGTTGGAAAAATGTAAAACTTGGGAGCAGTTTCCAACTGGACATATTTAAGATTTGATGATAACATCTTAAAAGACTGTACAATTAGAGGATTAGAGGTGTAGGACTCTCTCATAGTTGACAGCCCATCAACTAGCAAATGCTTTAATGACACTTTAATCAATAACAAATAAATTTTAAAAATCCCCATGACTTTACAGGTCTTTCAAATCTTGAGAAAAAAAAGCTAATCTCAATCCCTGATTTTCCTTTTGGCAGCTTCTGCAAGGGAGCTGGAAAGTGTCTGTTAAAAAGGAATAGTTCAACTGAAACAAATTCCTCTTGCTTTTGTCTCCAAGTGAGCTGCTCTGTGAAAGGACGTGAAATGTGAATGCACTGCCTAAGAGGTTTACAGTAAAAGATAAGGTACAGTCTGAGGGTGACTATTAACATCTCCATTGTACAGCAAATACTCAGAATGGTAAAAGGTTGTTGTTCAAGAAACACGAAGTAAAACAGAGCTTTAGTGTTTTTTAAATGTTCTCTGTAGATATCTAAATTTTTCATGTGAGTGTCTTTGTTGCTTTGTTAAGAGCTGTTATTAGAGCTGCATGAAGAAACTCCAAGTTATTCAGGTGTATGAAGCCATATGCAACAAAAATATGTGAGAAGAGAGGAAAATGTCCTTACACTCATTAGTGAGTTTATCAATTAATCTATTCTGATTTTAAAAATGATGCTTCAATTTGGCAGGTGAGATTTTCTTCTAAGAAGCTGATTTGTGTTTGTTTATGGATTAAAGTTCCAGAAAAAAATTTTAAGTAGTCAAATTTGTTTGAAACATTGCACAATTACAGTTGTGCATGTAATTTTTCCACGTGGAGGCTTGGATAGGGGCTTGCTCTGAAGTTCATGGAAGTTAATGGTAAAGTAATCCGCCTTACTTCAATGGACATTAGGTCAGTCCTTATGCGCAGATATAGATAATTGCTGACTGGAACTAGAATATACAAACATTGAGGTAACTAGTTTTTCATTTGCCTTTGTATGTCTAGGCTCCTGGGCTGCACTCCTGAAAAATATTGAAAATCTGACTTTCTTGATACCTTCACGTTATGGTAGGCAGAAAGAAAGCTAGTTTGTATATCCTAGTTAACCTCCTAAACACTGACCCCTCTTTTGGTGTAGAGGATGAGTTAAATGACCTCTCCAGATCTTCATACTTGTTTTCTGTTTTAATTGTGTAAGGGTAAGAATAGCTGATTAGTGGTGTTGAAAGGATTTAAAATATATGCACTCATTATACTCTTTATTTTTTATTCATTCATCTCTTTTTTTCTATACTTTGCTGGCAAGATATCCTTAAATTCTTCCATTAAGCTAGCAGTTTAAGGGAAAAAATTCAAAGTTCAAAACTGGATTTCTGAAGCAAATTTTTATCCTCCAGTGTAATATGCCATAAAGTATGATTACCGATGGAGTCCAACTAGGAGAAAGTTATGGCCACAGAGTAGACTTTGCTGTCACTTACACTGGACTGAGTCCACTGGCTTCAATGAAGTCGATGGAAATTTAAAATGTTGCTCTTGAGATGTCAATACAGACCACAGAACTCCTGGAATTTCTTGAAACTATTAATTCAAAAATATTAATACAGTTAAATTAATTAGAATTGCAGAAATATATCGTAATTTTATTATTTACTTCACTGAGCTGAATATGAAAGTTGAACCAAAAACACTATTCAGAATGAAGATGTTTTGTTTTCTTTTACAAAATATAAGTGTAGTTTTGATTGCTGAAATTTTGTGGGAGCTACATGGAAGTACAGAGAAGAGCCAGGACTGAAAATTTCTGTTTCACCACTCTTCAGGAAAAGGTGTAAAAGTCTTCTGAAAGAGATCTGTCAAATAGCATCAAGGCCTGGACAAAAAGAGCTTAGAAGAGATAGTAAAAGCAACTTCCTAATTCAAGTGAAGTCTTTTTTGCCTTTCTTTTCTCTCCTTCCACTAGAACAATATGTGACTGAAGACCGGAATGAGGACTAATCTCACCTAGTGCGGTAGTTCTATATCTGAATGTGTTACCCAATAATTTTGGGAGTCCATGGAGAGAAATAGGCACTTTTGGGTAAAATTTATCTGACCTGTTTTAGAGGAATTGTGGCACAGAGGTGACTGCTGCTCCCACTAACTATGAAAAGAGTCTCGGGTCAAAGGAGTGTGAGAAGTTATATTTCACTATTTGGGTTTTTTCAATGGCCAGCTGGGTTTGTGACCTAAACCCATTCCTTTATTCATGGAAGAGAGCTGGTTTTTGTATTAAAAAAGAGTGTAAGAACCATGTGTCAGAAAGCTGGAAGGCCGCTACTCCAGTACTTTTAGCACGGAGATTAGAAGGGCAGTAGGTCATCTTCCCTGTCTCTCTGCTAATAAATGGATAGCTGGATTGCCTAGCTACATTACATCTTCTGGGGATTTTCTTTAGTCAGATTAGCTAAGAAAGGCTACTATTGTATGTATAATGTCTTGATCGTGCAACACTCCTCTGGCAGAGGGGACTTGGAGGACAACTCTTGGTAGGCAATATGGCAGGATTTCCATATGGAAATATTTCCACTTCTTTCATTTTGTTTCTTATTTGAAATTTTCCATGGGGTAAATTTTCAGTCAATTCCGACTGCAAATATGTTTCAATGAATTTTTCCAGTATCCTACCTTTTCTCCCAGTCCCAAAGGGAAAAATGGTCTGAGTTGTCCAAAATAACCACAATGAATGAAACTTTAGGCCTAACTAGGACATGAAAAAATGCTGAATTCAGCCAACATAAATGATTTTATTTTAAAAATTGATTGTTTTGTACAAATATTTTGTTCAAGCAAAGCAACTCATAGAAATAAAACTGAATATGCTTACTCAAAACTAATTTGATGGAAAAAGCAAGGCATTTTAAAAACAACTTTATTTTCTTCTTGACAGACAAAGTTTTGACTTTTCATTGGACAACCAGAATATTTTAATGAAAATTTTTCTCTGCGGGGATGAGCAATATTTGTAAATTTCTATTTTCTAAATAAGACAGCAGTCATTATACAGCTTGTAAGAAGTGTGAAACTGTTTTCTTCTTCTCTAACCCAGTGCAGATTTCACCACTAGAAAAGTAAGTAGTTTATTACATTAAGTTAATTTAGATTAATCAGAATATTTTGCAGTAAAAGCTGTAGAACACATCACGTATCTTAATTACACCTCCTGGTTTTCACAAAATTATAATAAATTTGCAATTATTATTTCTCTCAGGAAGAGAATTCTCTGGTCTCCCCAACTTACCAGCAGGATGTGACTGTTACATGCTCATGACTTCAGGTGATGCTTCTTGTTTGTGTTGCCTTGTTGCTAGTGACTGCTCTTCTCCACAAGCTCTTTGGCCCATCAGTGTTTCCCCATGTCTGAGTAGCAGGGGGAAGGTCTTTAGAGGCCCCGTGCTGTTCTTTTTAGCGCAAACACTGCACCTTCAGTTCATCAGTAAAGGGCCTACTGTACTGCAGCACTGAACAAGTGGGCAGTGATAAACTCACAAATTCCATGGGCCTCAGGGAGGAAGGAAAAAGGCAGATCGATAGTATCAGAATGAAGGACACACTGGAAATACACAAAAGACATGCTCCAAGAAATATGAAGACCATGAGATATGAGAAGGTAACTGTGGATTTCAGTCTCTTTTGGATGTGACTCAGGCAGATAACACAAAATATGCTATGTAATACATGATTTATTGTGATAGACATGTATTCTAGTATAGAGAATATAAAAGCAAAAATGTCTATAATTTTCTGACTTTGGTTTAGTTTTGGGGTATTTTTTCTGTTGGATGACTGCAGTATTGCTCTTTTCCTTTAAAGAAAACTTATAATCACTAATGCATATGTATTTTAAACAGAACCAAAGTATGTATCAAATCAAGTTACACACGAAATCTAAAAACCTCATGTAGTATTTTGACCATGAGGATAGGGTTTGTGGGAACTTGCTATTGTCAAAGAATGGTGCAAGCAAACACAATTGTTCAAAAAAGCCTTTGAATAAAAATACTATAGATAATGCTTTAAATTTTTAAATAGTTTGGTGTGTTTTTTCTGTGATAGATCTATTCTTTTTGAAGTTAGTGATAACATACATTCCATCGATCTGTCTCCCCAATGACCTGCTGAAGTTTGGTGGTATATCTATTAAAACGTTGCTTAAGTTCATCTTCCTTGTTTTTTCTACACTAGGTTATTCCTTCACGAATTATCCAGTGTTGAGAGGCAGCAGGAAAAAAAAATCCTGTGTCTGTGAGCAATATTTTCCACTGGTCTTGAAAAAGCAATTAAGGAATGTTTTATTTATTCTTCCAAAACCAATATTTGTTTGTTTGGATATTTTTTATTTTTCTCTCTCAACTCGTAGTATTTTCCAAATTTTTTTCATTGCTTTTAAAATAATTCTATGCTTTCTTGTGTTAGATATTTGTCTCTTCCAGTGAATGCTAGATTATGCATGATATTGTGATGAATCACTGGAAAAAAAGAGACTCTCTGCAACATCATTTAAATTTTCACACTGTAATCTATTTTTTCAGGGAATTCTTATGGGAAAGAGACACCTATGAAATTACATTATTCTTTTAAAAGTTAAAGTATTATGGACCAGTTTTTACTGAAATCAATGAAACAGTTCAGAATAAATTTGTATATTCATCAAACGAAAAGGAGTACAATCTTTGTTTTTATTGTATATTTAATTGTGCTGCTGTAAGTCATAAACCTCCAAACCTCTTTTGGAAAAATGTCCTAGAATTCAAAATACATTACAAATTGCTTTATTTTGCATTGTTTATTCAGAATACACAATCACTTACTATGTGATATTCAGATAGATTTTTGCATGCTGTACTCAGATTTATACAAGATGAACATATTTATTGTATTGCAAAAGAAAAATCCCATTGCAGGTAAAACAAGACTGGAAATGTTGTAAAGATTCATTGCATGAAAAAATAAATTTCCACTGTAATTTAAGCATGCACATTTGCATTTTAAATTATATTTGTGTAGGTGTGAATAACTGTTCTATAAAATCCTCTTGTACAGATGTATTGCAGTAGAAATTATTATAAAGCATTAGTTACAGACTATGTATAGTCGATATTTCTTAGAAGTTATGATTATTTTAAAAAAAAAGCCCCAAACATAAAATGCACACATAAGAAGCCTTTAGTATTATAAGCATTGTAATAACTACATTCTGGAAATTCAAAGTCTCAAACAGTTCTATAACTCATCCTATTCAAACCTAATACAGCACAATGCAATTTTTACAGTGCCCTTTGTGCTACTATCCTGGAGCACTTTAAAATGAATAAAGTTAAAATTAGCAATGTAGCACTCAATTTCCTAAAGGAGTTACTTTAGAAAAACTAAGTAAAATCAATGCCTTAAATGTTTGGATTTAAAACCCTGCCAATTGAAGCTCTTTTTATTTCAAGTAGCAAAGTATTCCAGATCTCCTGAAGAAAATGTCTGAAGGCTCTATAGGTTTAGGATATCAAAAAAGTATTTAAGAATTATGAAACCATCATCTATCAATCTCTGAGTGCATACTGATAGGCATGGAAAGTAAATGTAATGTCTAAATAGAGCTATATAGCAGTCTCTCCACCAAATAGTAAGCTAGTAGTTTATTTGCATTTCTATCACTCATTTCACCTGAAGATCTCAAGCCAGTCCCTCTGTTAATTCCAGCAGAACAATATAAAACACTTTAAAAATACGACAGTGAACTGCAGTAGTATGCTGGAAAAAGGAGCTTTATATGAGCAGCAGGTGAGGTACAACCCTCCAACAGACTATAGGGTCAATTGCACATCAGGGGGCATCACTTGTGTAATGGGCCTCTTCATAAATGAATTTATTGAACTATAGTTTTGAAGATGATTATTGCTCATCCTGTATTTACATATGGAACCATCATTTGCAAGAAACAGTTTTGTAGAAAGTCGGCAATTGCAGTTGTAGCAGCAAGCAGTGTAGAATCAATGCCTGTGTTCTCTCCTCTCTCTTGAGGAAGCACTTAAATATATACCAGAATGCCAAGATGGAAAAAACGGAATCCACAATAATGAGATCCTGATAAGCAAGCAAAATTCCTGCTATTCCTGCTAACCTGCTTGATTTTATCAAAAGAAATAAATAAACAAACTTGTTTTCAAACTGGATATAATTGGAAGGTCACCTTTCAAATTACAGAAAAATAGTTATCGTTTATTTTGATAGTGTTTTGGGAGGCATGAAACAGGAATGCACTAGTTTCATACGCAATACGAACTTGAAGAGCTCAGTGCTCAGGATGAGGAATATGGTCAAAAATTAGTCCTGAAAGCAGGAATCTGGGTGTTCTTCACCTTGATTTCCTGCTGGTGGGCAGGAAAGCAAGGATCTGCAATGGGTGTCTATTAGCACATTTCAATCATCTATGTTGTAAGGCAACGTGGAAGCAAGATGTAGATGTGTGGTCACCTGCAACTTCAATTTGTAGCCAGACTTTGCCTTATTTTTATATCCTCTTTTGAGTTTCCTTTCTCTTGTCTTCCCTATTGCTACAATTCACTCTTTAACAAACCACTAACTTCCTTACTTGACTAGCTAGCTCTGATTTCCATTGTGCCCCAGTAAGATAATCATTCACCAGGAGTGCAGCCTGACTTACTGGATCTGCTTTGAGCAGAAAGTCAAACCAGATGACTTCTGGAGCTTCCTTCTAACCTGCATGGTTTTGTCATTCTACAATTAATGCTGAGTTGGGTCATCTTTTCCTTTATATGATTTCTGCTTTAATTTAGTATTGTAATTGAGGCCCAGGTGCTGCTTAGTTAAAATTTAAAAGTGTTGCTGTCATTGTTCTCCATCTCTTTAAATAATCTGTTTCTGAACTCAGTGAGTAAATGAAAGCAGTATATATAAGCTTGCAGTTTTATGAGAGTATCCACACCTTTCTTTCTCTCTCTCTAGTGATACATGCACTGATTTTGTCCATGATAGTATGAACTGCCAAAAAGACATTTGTGCATGCTCTGCATCCAGCTGTGGCTTAGAAGGATGCAGCTATTTTGAAGGAGCACTTCATTGTTTTTTGATGCCATTGAGACCAGGATTGATTTGGTCTGAATAATTTGTAAAATTATTTTAATAATCTGTAGTAATCTTTATGGTTTGTAAAAACTTTTTTTTTTCTTTTTAAGGTATGTTTTATGCTCTGACAAAAACAGCCTATTGACATAACAGGACAGACTTGTGTGGCAGGAAACACTATAGGCACTGATTATAAAAATAATCTGAACTGTGAACGTTGTCTTAAATGCATATTTCTGCTTTCATGAGAAGCCTTTCTTATTTTGTTGCATGATGAAAGACCACTAAAATCTTGGCAGTCTGAAAAGAAAGATATGAAACCCTTTGCTGATGGGTCTTTGCTACGGAGGTGGCAGGAGAGCATGGGAGAAAAAGAAGGGAGACAAACACATTCCAGTTATAGAGAAAGGTGTTGTCTTTGCATTGGAAGCAAATAGTGTGTCAGGAAATGTCTTCTGTCATGAGGAATGAAAAAATACATTGGCAATGGGAAAATTACAGATGCAAAAATTAGAATCTACAGGTGTAACCAGAGGCTGTGGATGAACTCCTGGGCTGTTAAAGTTCACAGCAGTCTTGCCGCTTGCTGCTGTGTGACTCAAGATTCCCGTACATTTCTGAGGAACAAGATGTTTGAAATTTGATTTCTTTTGTCATATTCTGAATGACCAGGAAAGAACCCAATGAAATAGCTAGCAGAAAAGCAGCTGCCTCCATGGCAGTAAGAGAATTCTAAAGACAGGTCCTTATTAGACAGCACAACCAGAAAGAAGCAGAAGGAAAGTACAATGCTATTCCTCCCTACCTTTCTTGCGCAGCTGGGCCCTACAGGAAGGTGGCCTGGAGAAGGAAGGAGCGAACATAGTCTCTGTTACAGACAGTGTTTCTAATGAATATCTAGTTCCTCATCACCAGCCTTCCCTCTCTAAGGGTTTTTTGATACTGTGGGGTTTTTTTTTTTGAAGTTCTATACTAGGTTAAAGTAACAAAAAAGTTAGCTTATACGTTTCTGCCACATCCAGCAGAAGCAAACATAGTAGCTTAACAAGAGAATAAGCATGGGCACTTTAAACTTTTGTCCCAGCTAGGGATTCTAGTTCTTGTTTTAAATTTTAGGCTTTTTCCTATTCTATCTATCCACAGTGTGACATCTTTACAGTGCAAACCCTCTGTCACCTGTTCCATGTAATTAATGTTTAAGGTGATTTTTAGCATCAGATTGTGTGGGTTTTGGCTCACAAGAAGAGGCTTTTGCACTTATCCGTATAGGCAATGATGCAGACTACTCATGGGAAAAAAGGATTGAGAGGTGAAAAAATTTATAAATACTTTCAGGCAAATGTGCTTTCAAAACTGATGTATTTTCTGACAGGAAGAATTTTCTGACGTTGTCGTAAGGTTTTTTTCTTCCTGATGCTTGAGTTTTCTTTATTGATTGCTAATCTTTTGCATAGTTCACCCCTTTGTCTGAATTGTTTGTAAAACAGCCATCATGTTTGCATGGTACGGTTGGCCACATGTGCTCCCACCCTTGGAAGGTGTGCACATACTCTGTCCCCTTGTCCAGAATGTCCTAGTAATGAAGATCTGAAAATAAAGCTCCTAGTTAAGAGGAATACTCAGTCATTATCTCCTCTGACTTTGATGGGACTTAAAACATGCTTAACATTAAGTGCAGGTTTTATATTTTCCAGAGTGGAGAAATCAAGAAAGAAAATGATGAATACAATTTCAAATTCTGAATGCCATAAACAGTTAAACAACTGTTTTCCATGAAACAGGGACTGGATAATTAATTCCTTGATGAGCTTTTGTGTGCTTGCTAGGAAGGTAGAGATTGAAGAACAATGATAGAAAACTATGAAGTACTTGACAGATGCTTTTAAAGTGATAATAATAGCTAAAATGTAAGATTGTATATTGCTCAGGGACGTTTACTGAACTACCAGGTATTCATTTGGCTATAGGCAAACACAGATCAATGGCAACTGACTGAAAAGGAGAAGGGGTAATATTTTTTTTCTCAGCAGTTCTTCTAAAATAAGTCTCTTTAAATTTGTGACACAGTCGGTCATGTGCATCATATTATGGCAGGTTACATCACATGATTTTATGTAGCCTGCTGGTAACATCACTTTGCATTATACATTTAAAGAAATACCACTTCTTTTCACGGAGGGTAGAAGACAGTAATCAACTGACAAGTATTCTCCTGCTACCCATGAGAAGAAGCCAAGTATCAGATCTAATACTTTCCACCCCCAACAAATAATTTTCTGTAAATGCTTGTGCATGACAGAATGCCAGCAGATAGTGGGTATTTCACAGCTGGTGACTCTCTTATTGTTTAACTGTGATGTCTGCATCTTATCACACTGTGCAAATTATTTAGCAACTGCCATATTATTTATAGGTATGAATTGCACAAATTAATCTCATAAATAATTCATTTTTTGCTGTGAATTAACATTCTGCCACAGTTAAAAATCTAATTTTTATGAAACAGTATCAATTGCTATAGGCACATTGTGATTTTTCAAGCCAGTGGATTTTGAAAGGCAAGTTGGAGTGAAAAGAATGAGAAGGGTTTTTTTCTTTAACTTTACACACTACTAGGAAGAAGCTTTCAGATTGTGAAAAGTAGTGCCATGGTCTTTAAGAAGAATTATGTCATGTTCAGGCATTTACAGGAAGAGGAAAAACATTGGATTTCATCCTAACAGTATAGCAGTCTGTCATGACGTGACACCAATTTGTAAACAAAAAACTAACCTAAATGAATAGTGATCCATTTATATAACTGAAATTAAAAAAGAATAACATTCTTTTTCTTTCCCCAGTAAGACATAAGAATGTCATTGTGGACCTAACAGAAAGACAGTCGCAAGTTTGTTTGCTAGTAGACTCCTAGGGAGCTGAACACAAAAATCCAATAAATAATTAGCTCTCCTGTGACAGGCTTCTGAATTACTGTGATACATTAATTGGACAAAATTAGCATGAATTAAGGCAAATAAGTATAACATGTAATTTATTACTTACTAAGCACGGTGCTGCAGTGGAAGCCTCAGATTTCCCTTAAGATTGCTTTAACAGCTATAATGCATTCCTTAATTTACTCTGTGGAAAATCAATTTTTTCAGAGTTCATTAAGCACCAATATGTTACAATGCAAGTCCCTAGAGCACAGAACTACAATACGTTATGCAAATTCATACCAGTGTGTTACCAATATGTAAATAGCAATAATACTATTGTCAGCTTTCTATTGATAGACATGCTGAAAAGGATAATGCTTAAAACTTCTTCAACTCTTTTGACTTGTTTCTGATATTTATCACTACTCCTTTTAAATGCCATTTCTTAGGAGAGCTATTACTTTAAAAAATCTTTTTCACTTATGTTTCATTAATGAGAGTGTTCTGAAGTCTCTGTTTGCAAAGAAGTGGCAGATAAAGCTTTCTAACATGTTCATAAGCATCATGCTTTCCACAATGAGAACTCAGTATTTCCAGTAGATGCATAAATGGACAATGCTGATTGATAGTTATGACAGATATATACCATACAAAAAATGAAAGAGAAGGCATTCCTAAACTACAAGCTCCATAAATACATAAGTTTATTTAAAACCTTTTATTCCCTTGTTTTTAGCACAAAAAATGAAACTAAAACCACACATAGTATTAATTTCAGCTCTTGTACTTTAACCCAGTAGGTAGCTAAACACCACACAGACACTCTCTACGCCCTCCCCTCCACTAAGCACAATGTTATATAATCTGAAGCATCCCTTTGGCCAGTTGGGGTCATCTGTCCCAGTTGTGTCCCCTCCCAGCCTCCTTACTGATGGGGTGGTGTGAGAAGCACGTAAGTCCTTGATTTAGTATAAATACTGCTTAGCAACAACTAAAACATCAATGTGTTATCAACATTACTCTCATTCTAAATCCAAAACACAGCACTGTACCAGCTACTAGGAAGCAAATTAAATCTATCCCAGCTGAAATCAGGACACCAGACAGTCAAATGTGAGCCACTGGCATTAAGAAAATGAAGTCCCAGATTGTTCGATATTCACCTAATCATATGACAGACTCCAAAGCTATCACAATAACTGCCTCCGGAGCTCTTTGGGGAGACAGATGTCACCAGTGGAAAGATGATTTCCGTGTCTTGGCACTCTGCAATTGTCAAACTGGGAGGGAAAAGGAGAGGAGGATTCTGCTAGTGAGGAAGCATCCTTTGTGGAAGGAGGAGCCACGTCTCACTCCTGTCATTCTCCCTTTTATCAGATTTGTTTTGAATAAAATCATTTCTGCCCAAATCTCACTCTGAGAAGCAAGGAATGGCTTTGTCATAAACTATGAATGCCTAGATTTAAGTCCACAATTTGGCCCTGATCTGTAACAATCAGGGCCAGGTCAAAAGGGTTGGCTTGAAGGGTTTGGACCTGTGAAGGCAGGAGGGGTTTTTGAGTATATAAAACTGATCCTTTGAGTTATGGTGAGACTCGTAGAAGAGCAAGACATTTGGTCATGATGGTTTCAGTCTCAGATGAATCAGCAAGTGATAAAACTATTGAGCCTGTAACTACTTTAGAATTTAGCCCACAGAACACTTGTTGAAGATTTGTTGTGGTTGTCTAGGTCTAATGAGCCACAAAAGGTTTAATTTGTAAGGACCTCCTTTTTTATGAAAACAACAAAGTGAGGCCTGTATTTAATTTTGTTTACTATCGTGTTTGCAGTTTTTGTTACTAAAATACAGGAAATACTGTACTAGAGATAAATAATATTGTGTAATAAATGCCCACTAATACACGGTTATATATTCAGGACTTTCTTCAGTCCAGCATTTCATATACTGTGATTGTGGCACCCCATGCCTTGCAACTGTAATCAGACAGATGACTGATCCTCTCCACATGCCCATCCATTGAAGAGCACTACTGTATTCTTCAGAAGACAGGTAAAGCAAAACCAATGCATCCTTGATGTTTTCAGTGTATATCTACTCTGGAACCATTTTAAAAATAAATATGTATTTGAACTTGAGCATATATTAGAGATGAACTCAGTCTGCAAATTGAGATTTGCTTCAGGCTTAAATCTCACCCCTTGACATCCTCAGCCATTCAACATATTGCAGTGCTAGTACTTGATGCTATAGTCGTGTGTCAGTGGAAAACGGATCCCTCTGGAACTGAATCGGGTATTCGCAGACCCTGACCCCTAAGGAAAGAAGGGGTATGGAGTAACTGGAAAATATTTACCTTTTGTTTATGTTAATGACAACTTTAAATAAGGAGCAGGGAGCAATATCTGGCTTCATCTATGCAGGGATTTTATACACAACAGACATTTTGAATTCATGCTTTCACAATCCCTGCGATCATTCAAAATAGTGTTATATGTGTTCTGGTACAAAAATACTTTTCAAATAGCTTTATGTACCAAAGTAAGTGGGCCTTTTTGAATTCAGATTAGTGGATTTGTGTTTTCTATGGATGATTAAATAGCATGCCTAAAAGTGGTCCCTCAGAGACCCTTAAAGAATCTGGAATGAGTATGAAAGGTGAAAAAGCTGTGGAAATTCTATTATCCTTATTGCCCATGTAAACTGAGTAGCAGAGAACGCATGCAGAGAAATTCTTTGGTCCATATAGGAGAGATATATATATATATATATATTTATGCATATATATATATATAAATTTCACTTTCTTTTAAACTGAGATGGAGTACAATAGTGTTAGACAATTTAAAAAGAAGCCTGATGAAGTAAAATCTGTGGTTAAAAAAGAATACAAGAAAGATAGTTTTTTCTGGTATGAAAAAAAGTGGGGGTATAGTCATGGGATATTTTTCTTTTAAACAAGAACCTGCTAAATGCACAGGGCACATGTGTTTACAGACAGTATGAGAAAGAGCAGCAGCTGCAGTGTTCACTGGTTCCGAGTCAGACCAAGTTACAGTTACACAAGTGTGAGAGTTTAAACCTCTGAGGGCTTCTCTTGCCCTGCTGCCGTACTTCACCACTTGTTTCAAGTCTCCCGGAGGCCTGCCCTGACTCGCTACCGTGTGCTGAGGAGTGGAGCAGTAATGTTTGTGACATCTTCTGATTGGGTTTGGAAGTTCATTTTAACACATTGCGTAGGGGCAGCAGTGGCTCAAAAAAAATGTGTGTCAAGGATTATTACTGCTGTACTGACTATGAATCTGTGCAAAGTCTTCCACATTTTACTTACAATGCCCCAATTAATGCTAGAAATATTTCTGTCAAAACCAGTTCTCAGATATCACGGCATTTTTCTATTCTGTTCATTCTTAACTACCTCCGTATTCTTGTCTAGAGCTGAGATTTTTTAGCCTTCCTGTTATTTATCAATTGAAAACAATAATAAAAAAATGATGTACAGATAGCATACTGAAATTTTATCTAATTTTACACAATTTAAAACCTTTTAATTACCAAATACCATTAATTTATAATGCAATCAAATTAATGTTTCAGAATGGTTTGTCCCTAACTCTAGGCATTATTATGTCGGGTGTTGGTTTCTATCATCACTTATGACTCAATATTAAAAATAGTCAGTTTGACTAACTTTCTAATCATATACATTTCTTTCTGTCATCTTCCATCTTGCAGAATATTGAAAGCTACTAGAATGGACATTTTTCTGTCTTTATCCATGGTATGTCTCATAAATAAATTTTTTAAAATGTTACAAAAGATTAGGGAGTAGACTCTACCTATCTATCCACAGGTGGACTGCACCTATCTGCACCTGTCTACAGACTCTCAATTCTGTATTGTCTTTTCACTTCAAGACTTTTTCCCTTTTGACTACACAATGGCCCAGCCTGGAAAGAAAGGTGAGAGACAATCTTCTCATTGGCCTCTATTAGTCTTGCAGTTAGCTCTAGTTGATCATAGGGCACTCTTATTGGGCATGGCATTTTGGGGATCAAATCTCCTTAAGGTGAGGGGTGGCTGGAACGCAGGTATTACTTCTCTGAGTGCTCTGGTCATTAAGATATTTTGCAAAAAGCCGTTCATCAGGTCTGGGCCTGGAGCCTCAAGGTGGAGCCACACCTGAGCTTTTGTGAGGGGCCGAAGTTCAGACACAGACCTGATCCTGGCCAGCTCTAGCCAACCCTGGGTTTTTTTGATCTCTCTTCTAAGTAGTTTCACTCTGTCTGTTGATTGTAGAGCATTTTGGTACCAGGGTAACACATTCTGGATCTCCTGATTTGGGTCAGTTACCTGATTTTTGTAGCACTTTCAGTGTTGATGTAAAGTCTTAACATTAAGTCGTTGCCATCTGGATTAATCCAGCTGTTATAGCCGGTGTGTCAAGAAGCTAACAAAATACCAAAATACTTTCTTTTCGTGTAATACTCATTTGTCCCTTCTCTTGTTGAACCCAGGTATTTGTTAACTGGCTACAGTGATAGGAAATGTGACAGAGCTATGCCAGGAATTTAAACAGTGTATGGCTTCATGTGGAAATCAAAAGAGGAGAATGGGGTGAAGCACCCCTAATGGCTGTAGAAGGTCTGATTCTTTTTTGCTCCCTGTTGGAATTACAGGTCATTATTTTCCTGCTTTCTTTTAGCATTGAGAGAATAGTGACACATACCTGAATTTATCCTTTAACTTTCAATCGCATTCCCTCCAAATGTAACAATTCTCTTCTGATCTTTGTTGTTACTAAAATTGCTATACTATGTCTGCCATATGTGTGCCTTATGGTCCCTCACTTAAGCTGCATCTCTAAAGACAGCTTGCTAACATATGTTTGTGTTAAGAGATAAATGTCACCTGCATTCTTCTCAACAAAGTCCAAACCAGTGAGATATAAGGCAAACAATTCAGATGCTACTGAACAATGGGGGAAGTTGGCTACCCACAGGTATGGCAGGGTAATTATCTATCTGCTCACCATCTGTCCACAGCTGGAAATGGAGTTAATTTTATTTACTCTTTCAAAGAAAAATTGAAGCCCCAAGAATAGAAGATTCTCATAAACTTCTCCAAATAATTAAAGTTAAGATCCTGTTTCAGATTTCTCTGTCTTTATTAGGCAGTATACTGCTCTGCATCTCATTAGGTCATGACCACATACATTTGCAGGAGAAATAACCTGTGTACAGAGCCATCAATCCAATCTCTGGAACCTGTCTTTTCTTTTAAGAACTCCACTTAAAGATATTTTGATAGAGTTAAATAGGTGGAATAAAAAGAATAAAGGTGTCTTGTGTTGGTGGTTGTGTTTAGAAAAATGTTTACCTGGTACTTCTGGGGACAATTTTTTTTTTTTTGGCTCTTTGAGAATATTTCTGGTGCCTCATTGCAGATGTCAAGTGCCATTTAATTCATTCTAAGGTAATCTGCTTGGCTTCAAGCTTAGGAGTCTTTCGACAGAAGAAGACACATTATCCCAGATATTGTAATGCATTGGCAGTAGTTAGGGTACCTAAGTTACCTTTAATTTTTTTTCCAGTTGTCTGTGTTTTCTACCGTTGCACACTGAAACAATGCATCAAATGAGTTAAGCAAAATGAAAGGTTTTTACTTTTAATACTTTGTCACTCTAGTACATGTGCTTGCCATGCAAGTGATATTCATTAAGCTCCCTTGGACTACATTCTACAATATTTTCATCATTCCCTTAGGCCTATGTAATTCTGCTTCTATTCAGCTATTGTCATTAACATATTCGGCCATTTTACCTGTTTTACTGATGAATTCGGCCTTCATGCCACAGTTTACCACTGTTACAGAATACTTTTGCCTCGGCAAAGTATTAGCATCTCTACATTTGAAGTGAGATACCTACAAGAAATCTCTGTGTGGAGAGGCAGCTGAAAGTTGTTTCTGCAAAAGGCTAACACTTAAACTTTTTATAGTTAGATCTCTGCAAAAATTCATATTGTTTTGATTTGCAGATGATTTTTAAGGAAGAAAACACAATGCAAAATATTGTGTAATCAAATCCAAACATATTTTACTTCTGTAAGACACACACACACTTGTGTTTCAACTTTGTTGTTAAACTGTTAATCATTACCAGGAATGTTTTGTTTCTGAATAAATTTCATTGTGTCACTTGTTCCTCCTACTCTGGCCAATCTTATTTTGGCATCCATCCTTGTTTGTAACCAGTATTTCCTTTTGCCTGCTTGCCCTTCCTGGAGGCTCATATGCAGATGGTGGCAAGTTCTGAGGAGGTAGGGAGAGTGTTATCTGCTCAACACTATCAATCCCTTTACTCTTTTGTCTTTCAGATGTTGTTCCCCTTGTTTCTAATCATTGCCTTTGAGTATTTCTGATGACTGTTCTTAACGTTCCTTCTCTTGGATTGTAAATAATTTTGAGCAAGGATTTGGGGGTTTGGTGCTCTGTACTCCATTTATCCCTTTTAGGTAAAACTCTAACATAGAAAATATCGCTAAGGCTGCCAACAAGGTTTGCAAGTTCTAAATGTCGGTTGCTTTCATTCCCTTTTTTTTTTTTATACGGGGCATTTCTGTTCCAAATGGACTGTCATTACAGAAGTAACTTTAATGCTTCATAAAGCACAAATCCTCTTCTTTGACTTCTCTGCATGGTCTCCAATATCAAACACTTCCTTTCTTGTACTTTTGTCCCCAAAAGGTCTTTAAGAATGAGATCTGTCTGGATCCCACATGAATTTCTTTTTTTCGACAACCAGAGTTGGTTAATAACCTGGTCAAGTCTTTCTTTTGTGACTACTGTTTATTTGCTCCCACATATTCTATATATTGACAGGAACCTCAATGTAATTCAGGCTGTGCAGCATCTGATTGTAACAGATTGGTTTTCACTCCCAGAAAGCAGCACATCAAAGCAGACACAGATCAATAATACTTTCCCCTTCCTATCTGTGGATAGTGTTGCAGGTTTCTGTTCAACAGGCACAGGGAAATGCCAACAAAAATCCTGATAGTGATCACTAAGTAGCAAATACAGAATCAAACAACTGGCATAGTACCTGGCACATGAAGTACCACTTGAAGTGCAAGTTGTTGGTTCTTAGTAAAAGAAACTTGAAGTGTGTATCCTTAAGAGCCTTTTTTCCCACCTTCACATTTCTTCCCTTTTACTTGGGCTCCTTCACACAGTGCTATTCTCCCTTTTTATACTGTAACTCTGATAGTGAATGCTTCCAGTCCCAGCTAGTCATCACAGGATGCAAACGTTAAATGAAAACTTTTTCAATTAAATTTTACATTGGTTGATCAGCCAGAAGTGGGAAATATTTAGGTGAATGTCAGTAGTGGGTATCTGGATGGCAATTAGTGTCAACTTCCAATACCCTGAGGCAGGGACTCAAATATTTCACCTGTGGAGGAGGGGGTCAGGGCTTTTTCATCCATTCTTTTCTTTGCCTTTTAATTCCCTAACTCCCATAATCTGGCAATGTATTATGCAGCGCAGACCAGGAAGGTGGGCTGCAGTAAATGCTGCTTTATGGATCAAGCAGTAGGAAGTGCTATACTCTTCCCCCCAGAGACTGAAAGCTTTACATCAATCAGCATACTGACAATGACTGCTTTTGAACTTACCTGTAGTATAGCAGTGTGGAAAATCATTATCCAGCATTCAATTTTTTAAAGAACACACATAATTTGAACACTGAAGCACCATGCGGCCATTTTGTCTGACTCTGAGCACCTTTTTGATTGATCTCCTCTCTCTGTGCCACAAGGAGGAGACAGGATGTATTCTTTGCCTTTTGCATGTCCAAATAATCTCACCTAATCTACCGTAATGAAGGGTGAGAAAATTTATGCCATCAACATTTGTGAATTTAAATACAGCGCAAAATGTTCCAATTCTTGTTAAGCACAAAACAGCAAATTTGGGTATTCTGTACCACACAAACTCAATTGGTGGCAAATACTAAATGCAGTGCTGTGGAATGAATTCAGATCTTAATCTTGTTTTGCTGTGAATGATGTGATGGGATGTGGTCTTGAGAATGATGCAAGGGTACAAATATGGAACCTAGCACTCATTAATCAGGAGCCTTCATAACACATATTTAGTCGCAGATCCAAGAATGTGCTCTGTCTCTGTCTGAACTCATTTCACTGCAGGATAAGACTGTCATAAATAGGATCAATAGCATAGAGAGCTCTTTTTAGCTTCAGTTTCTTCTTGTGAAATAACTACTGCATGGACTGAAAACAATGGCAAGAATCCAAAGGCAATTACACACTGTTCTGATGAGGGAAAATCCAGCTTCAATCTTCATAGCAAGTAGGCAGCTTCACCTTCTTTGAAAAGCAGATTATTTCACATCTACTCTTTAGAACGGATGCTCTCTTGCGAGTCACTGGATCTGTAGTCTACATATTGGGAGTGCCGGGTGTAATCACTCTTGGTCCTCATCCAGACCAAGAGAAAAAAGACTCTTAATTTCATATCTTCTTTTCAGGAGTAGTAATTTAATTTCCTTTTCTATATATTTTTTGCTTGTTTTAAAGCATCTGTTAACATGGCTCTATATTGTTCAATTTCTCTGTATTTCGCTAGTTAATTCAGTACTCAGGTCCTGCAAAGTTTGACTCTTTATCAGCGGACTTGACTATGAAAAGAGAAGAAATGCTAATGCTTACATTTGAAAAATAAAAGACAACCTGGAAGCATTTTTCTTTATTAATTTCATTTATTTCCGTGGTTGGAGTTATGGGTTTTTTCCCAAAAATCTCACTCTAGTGAGAGTCCAGGACTATTCCACCTTCTTAGTATTTTGTGTATCTCTGATCTAAAGAAGTACATTAAACAAGCCATTATTTCTGAGACAAATCTTCTAGTGGCAAATCTTCTGCTGACAAATCTAGTGGTCTGCATTGTTCTTTGAACTTCACCTAGGCAACTGTTCAGATCAAACTGCAAAGCCTACCTCATTACTGATACTTGCTCCACTCACCCCGTAATTATTTCCTGGTTCCGCTAGAAATAGGAAGGCCGAGGGAAAAAACTGAAAAAAAGGAAAGAAAGGTTGAAATATTTCAGGGTATTGAGCTGTGTACCATTTGTATATTATAAGGTATTTTCTGTAAATTTTTGCACTGTATTTCAATCCTATAGAAGCAAGCTTCACAGGCTAAGATTTCCCCAACTCAGAAGAGGCTTCTGGAGGAACCAGTTCCATACAGTCCTGCAAGTACCCTTAAAGGTCTACTACTCAGTGACCCTCTTTTTGACTGAGGAGACCTGGAAATTGCTATTTTGCAGATGTCTGTCCATATTGTTTTGTGTTTCAGCCAGAAGACATCACCCCAGAGTGACAATAGACTTTGTCTATTTGAAGTTTTCTTCTTTTGTCTTCTTTGAAGTCAGTGGCAGCACTGTCTGCCTAAGGATGGCAAGATTTTGCATTCCCAAAGTCTGTGAGCATTACTGAGTTTTAACTGTCTTTATCACATTAGATAAAAACTCTGATCAAATTTAAAGTGCCAGAAAACATCAGATATGCTTTCTACATACTATAGAAGACACCTGGTTGACATGTGAAAGTTAGGTCTTACCTCTTTCTCTTCTCATGGTAATGCCTTTACCCCAGAGCTAAATGTATGCACAGCTGACATCAGTATGTATCCTCTTCTGTCTTAACCTAACAGAATAAAGACAATTGTTTTATTTAGTGTTTTTCACTTTGTGCTCAGTAATACTGAGAAACTAAAATAACAGAAGTTTGTTAACAAATGCCTTTTTGTAAAATGTCAGACACAATTCTTCCCACGTCATTTTGCTGGGAAGAATATCAACTTTTTCCAAGGCATTTGCATTCTGTGTGTGTTGCTCTGTATCTTAATATTGTTTGGCTTCATTTGAATGTGTGAGCACTGAAGATGTAGGAAACAGAAGAAAGAGTCTTCTGCTTTCAACCTTTTTCTTTTTAGTATATGTAGCAGGACATCTAATTGTTTCTTGAATGACCTCCAAGGTCTTTGTGGAATGAGATTGTTGTCTTCTGTGTACAGAAGAGCATCCACAATCTATTCATTTATTGTAACTTAATTATAGGATGCATGTAATAATTTGGAGACAGTCAATGAATTTGCCTCTCATGTAAGTCATCACGGGACTCTGGGAAATAGATGCACATGTTCGTTTATTGTAAAATACTCAGATTAATTATTTCACCTGATATCTGTACTTGTAAACTGCCAGCTGAAGCTGAGGATGACAATGAGCCAAGGATGACATATATTAGGTACGGTCTAAAACTTTGCTGAAGGCATTTGGTACTACATGAGTGGAAGCAGTGTAGAACAGTTAGAATTAAAGCCCATTTTATGCTTGCCAGTTATTGTGTTCCTCTTTTCCATGCTACATCAAACTATTTTTGGTCACAAGTGACAACATACACTGTGCAGTAGTTCTCTGCTACTCCTCCCTGTAATTGTAGTTTGGTGAGATAAAAGATATGTTGGTGTCTTTACAATAGTTCCATTTCATTTCAGAAGTATGTATTTTCTCACTTGTTATTTTCTGTAAAAAGCATGATTGGCTCCTTATTTTTATGAACTATTAGTAATGTAATCTTGCTCCACTAGAAGAAGTCAAGAATGTGTCACTGCTTTTCACAGGTGCTGTCTTGCCTTCATGTAAAATGACTGTTATGGAGCAATGAGGGGTCTGCTGAAGAGCCCTTTAGCTTCCAAGTATTTGTAGTGCTTGAAATTACTGAAGGTTGGGCTTGTTGTTAGTTTTTAACAGTTGTTTTATTTTTGAATTGTGTGAGAGTTGTACATGGTTTATATATTATTTAGCCTGCAAAGAGTATTAAATTTAAGTATCTCTTTAGTGTCTCTTTAAATGCAAATTGATTACTTTTTAAAACTCAAAGTAATATTTAATAACTGTTAGTTTTCTTTTAGAGAGTTCTTACCAAGGAAACAGGAGTTCTTACAGCTACATGGATAATTAACTTGAAGCTTGTCTGTCTCTTGGGGAACATCAGATATGTAAATGAGGAACTTAAGTCTGAACAAGACATGCCAGGGAATCACTAAAAGTTTTATTACACTGAAGCATTGGTATTAAAATCCTAAATGTTATAATATACTATTATAAACCACTGCATTTTAAAGAGCAAATATGTGTGGGGATTTTATTAAAATTTGCAATATGAAATCATGACAATATGTAGCTTTCACTTTTCAGGAGATTCAGTGAAATTTTGAAGCCTTCAGTAGAAAGCATGGACAGTTGAGGAAAAAAAATATATTATAATAATACTTTCAGTATCAAGATTTTAAAGAAATAAATGTATATAACAAGCAATATTCCCTCTCCCCAATTCCAGAACTAAAGGTGATTGTACTTCAATCTATCACATACTATGTCATGCCATACTGAGAGCTATCCAGGTAAGGAAACTTTCCCCACTGCTGCACTGCTGAGAGCAAAACTAAGGTTAATGTTAATCAGAAGAATCTTTTTATGCCCTTTCAAAAATTGCTTATTTATTACCAAACCAATTAAACATGCATCCAACCAAAACATAAGGAACTTCACTGATGAAACTTTGGCAAAAAGCCACTTTTCCCTAGAATCTGTTAGTGTTCCTATTAACGCTGTCATCAGTGTCAGTGTCAGAGGGTAAGCAGTAAGTGGATATAAAGATCACCTGGACTTCCACCTTTTGATGGGTGCCTTCTTTTCAGACTAAAGACACAACTGGCACAGAGAATTTCTAGGACTGTTACTACTACAAATCCTTTCTAGAAACAGAGAGCATCCACTTTGAATGACTTGAATGTAATGTCTCTTGTATATGCAATTCATAAAAAACCGCACGTTCCAGATCTTAGGTAGACTTGCATCCTAATAAGTTGTTTTCTTTTTCGTTACCTGGTTAAACTATGTGTCTGCAATGCAAGTTTGCAATGCAAGCATACAAATAATATTCTTTCTTCAGCAGGACTATTTGTGTGTTTAAAGTGATATTCTGCAATTCTTATTTGAATTAAGTCCAGTGCAGGAGGAAAGCAAACGTTCTAGTAGAGAAGTCATCACTCCCATCTACTGATCAAACACCACTGTTTAAATCAGCAGTGGATGAAAGATTCAAAACCACATTAAATGAAATGGAAAAGTTTTCCGGTTTTTATATATCGTATTTTTTTTCAACACATCCTATTGTTCCTATCAGATTTTATCTGCATTCAGATCAAAGTGACCATGTCTGCTTTTTGCAGACATCTTGCTATTGTAATTCAGCCTATCTCTACTCTGAATGCATGTTTACATTTTCCTAAATTTTGCTTAATGGGCTACTTTTCACATTTTTTCCAAGAGGTATCCATTTTTTTCCTGTTTGTTGTTATTTATTCCAAGTAATGGAGTTCAATAAGATTATAAGACATTAATTTCATGTACTAGAGATCTGTTAGGAACTCTTCATATTTAACTGCATCTAAATTCAGTGGCAAGAAAGAAATTATGACATGCTTGAGTGTTCTAGTTTGGACTGAGATTTGGATGAGATTTGCAAATAGGCACATATTACTAATTTGAGGATGAAATGCCACTTTCTGACTAGTTCTCTAACTTTTTTGTTGTAGAATTCATCTGGAAACATTAGGTCCATTTGGGAAAATTACGTGCAATGAGTTTGGAAACCCTTGAAGTAAAACATGCAATGGTAACTTATAAATTGTTTTCAGTATTGGTAAATTCCAGGCATGCTCTGTATAAAATATGAAAAAATTTCTTTGCAGGTTCTGTGAATTTTGCCAGAGGAATTCAAGAAAGAAAAACTATTTCTTGCCTGAAAATGTACATAATAAAAATAGATTTGTATACAGTTGAAATGCAAGATGCAAGAGTCATAATGTGTATCATTCATTTAATCTTGTACTCAATTAATTTACATCAACTTTCTCCAAATATAAAAAAGATTGTAGCAATTAAAATAGAAATGAACTCAAACAACCCATTTATTTTTTATGCATCTTGTTTGTAAAGCTGTCAATGAAAAATATTAATAAAGTAAAATGTTGAATATATTAATAATATTAATAAGGAACTAAGAAAAATCAAGTGCAGGGCTTAATATTAATTTTATGCTTACTGTTATTTTATAAAATATATTTATGACTCATATTTTCAATCACTTAAGCTGTTCTGATGTAGTGTGACTTAACTCTGAATACGTTCTTTAAATTTGGTTTTAAAGCTTGTTTTTTTTTTTTGTGAGAACACGTTACCTTTGATTTAATTTTTTCTGACACTGTGCCCACTGCACAGTAGAAAAAAAAGTGTAATTGTAGTTTTGTCCTTAACAGCACAGGACAAATAAATGTCAAAATCAAATGGTGGTGTCCCCCAAGGGAAAATATACTGCAGTTATGAAATATTCTTCCCCAGCTCCCATTGCTATTCCCATGAACACCTAGGTGAAGCTGCCTCAGGACCTAATCAGATGCTGATTATTTGCATATAATAAAAAATCATGCAAGGAGGTTTTAGCCCATTCTGAGGAAAAGTACATAATATATCTTTAAAAGGTTCTGTCTTAAAAACCGGTGCTATTCTGGCTCTGGATGAATGGTTTGAACGGGATAGGCCTGGTGAGAAATGAACATCTGCTTGTATTGTTGGTGTCTTGTCAGCTTAGCACTGTATTTAATAAATCTGTTTGGAGGTGGCGTGGTGCTATTTTTTGCTATGTATCTTAAATAGGTGGTAGTATTGATGAACTTTCAGACTGTCTCAGGAATAATAATAAATATAAAAAAGTCATTAAGGCTTTTTGAAAATGTGACAGTTTTAGGGAAAAGACTCTCCTTAGGCTTTTTTAGCCCTCTTAATTACATTATTACTCAGAGGAAGTGAAACCTGTCACTGTTGGTTTATAAATATGTTGTGCTCCTTTTTGATATAAAATCCTGAACAGCTTGAAATTGTGAATTGTCCTCAGCTACTGTTATATTCAAGAGACTTGATAATCCCCGGAACTGAATGAAACCTTTTTTAGGTTATCCCAAAACTAGTGGTGTGATAACTAGCCAGTTTGGATTTCAGTTCACATTTACTTTCATTAGGCAAACAAATGTTGAGAAAAAGCTTTTGGGCCAAATAAAAACATAGATGGATAGTCATAAACAGACAGACTCATAGACAGACAGAAAAACACTTTCATGTCATAACGAATTTTAGACCATTTTCTTACAAGAATGCAGGCTGATAGGGATAGTAAGGAAAACTTTTTGAAATAGTGGAGCTACCTTTTGGTCTTTTCCAAGTAAGCAATTATTTACTTTCAAGAAGTTTTGTTTTGAAATTTAATTTGGTTTTCTGCAGAAATAGATACAAATTTTAAAAAGATATTTCAAATTATTTCAAAATATTACAACATATTATTTGTAATGATACTTAGAGAGCAAGTTGAAAGCTCTTTTTGTCTGCCTTTGTTTTCACAGCGGGTTTCTTGGGTTTTTTTAAAATTTTAATGTCTCAAATGCCATAATTTTTCTGGGACATGTAACCTATTTTCTGACCAGATCAAATTCTAAAATTAAGTAATTCTCAAAATTGCATCTGCCTGCATATTCTATCTTTGAGAATTTTTAGTGTGAGTGGTTTGAGTAGACAGAGTCTCAGTAAATGTACCGGAGAAGAGGTTTATTCTCCTCCTGCAAAACCACTAGCTCTGTGTGGTGGCTCATACGGAAAGGATGAGATGGGAGCGTGTTGTACTGATATGAACAATTGAGTCTATAATCTTTCAGCTCTTCTGGGAATCTAATTGTACTCCCTCTCCCTTTCTTGTAGCCCATGTGCTTTCTTCAGGTGAGCAGATAATATGCCTTTGCTCAGGAGGCTGCTGAGGAGCTCTTTTGACAGGAAGCTAAACCAGATAGTCTAACCCCCAAATAACTGTCAAGCATTTTGCACTGTGTTTATACACTTGCTCCTTATTCTTTACCCCTCTGCTCCCAAGTTGTATCTATCTGAGATACAGATACAGAAACATATGGAGACTTGGATCTAATAAAGTTTTACCATGATTTCTCCTACCTACCAGGGACCACTGTTGGTACTAATTGAGTGGGAAGCTTCGTCTCCCTCCCTTGCCACTCACTGTACTGACTTTCTGCCAGGACAGTGCATCCAGCAGCCGAAGAAAAAGAAAGAGAGAAAGTTGTGAGAAGAAAAGAGGTCGGTGAAGGTCCAGCAACCCTAGTTTTCTGCTCCCAGGTGTCTCCTGTGGAAGTGCAAAGACTATCATAGGCATAGCTATGTGTTAGCAGATGGCAGTGCAGGAAAGGAGTGAAAGAGGACACCAAAGCAGGGGGAAATGGTATGTTAAATGAACAAAGAGGGCATGCACAGAACAACCATATGCCTTAGTGTTTCAGGGGTGCATGGCTATGTCCAGCTGTGTTGCAACAAGGCAGGAAACATCTGCATTCAGTTTCACCCTCTAGTTTTGTCCCAGGAAGATCTGGGTAAGCCAACTGGTTAGGCACCCTTCTTAAGGTTCTTCCAGAAGTTCCACAGCCAGGAAAGAACAGATGGGAAGAGTTGGCTGGTAGCAATACCACATGCAAGTACACAGCACAACAACCCTTACTTTCCACCCAGCTTTTAGTACATACATGCACAGTATTGGACAACCAAATCAAAGACACACCTACTCTTGTGTTTTAGTCGAGCTCAAGAGCAAATTTCCTGATAACCTGCTTTTACTGAGCTTTCATTCACTTCGTGGAATATCTCAGGGATATTCCACAGTCTCTGTTCCTTTGACATAAACAATGCTGGAACTGATGTTCTCCTGTTCATCTGAGAACAGGCCCTGGGATCCCATTACAGCCAGCCAGAATAAAAACTCCAAACCACAAAAAATTCGACATTGATTCCACATATCAGTGGTGTCATTCAACAAATCCACTCTTGCCAAGTTGTACACTCCTTCTACAGGTATAGCTGATCTTTGCTTTTGGGTGAATTTATCCATCCTACTGTTGCAGAAACCTGTTTATTGAAAACATGTCAGAAATAGCCAATTTCAACAAATGCCAATTAAGAAAAAAAAGGTTAGATATTCAGTGAATATTTTTAAAAGAAGCTGCAGTTAAAATCAGATGTTTTAAACTAATGTGCTTATCTAAACTATTTTAAGTTTCTTATTTTGAGATGTAAATTTATGGCTACCATTTGTCCTCATTATAGTGTTTTCTAATCCTGTCATTCTTTTAACTTTTAAAAATGTGTAATAAATTTCTTGTTTTCTCCTCATGCATTACATAAACACAAACATTTCCACAACATTTTTTTCTCTTTTTCCAGTCTTGTATCTCTTCTGCTTGCCATTATGACTTAAGAGGGCTTAGTTCCCACTTTCTTCCTTGTGTATTTGAATGTTCACCAAAACACATAGTGTTAAGTTTTAAGGAGACATAATTAGGTTTTATTATCAACATTGGGGCAGCTTAAGAAGAGAAGTAGTGTTGTCAACTTCCCAAGCCCAGTTTTCCATCTGTTTCCAGCCTCAGGCATTGCATCCATTTACGGTCTGTTAGCAATTGCAGGTTTACTTCACAACTATAAAAGGAAGAAATAATATTTTTCTTTTCATTGGAAAGATTTTACATGAAAGTTTAGAACAGAGAATTTCAATGTAACATGCGGGCTGTAGAGTATATGAAGCAAGTCAATTTGGCCTCTTGCCTTAAAGCCCAACTGGTCTGTTGACACCATTAGAGCACAAGCAGTGGTGTAAATCATGCATTTGAGTCATCATCTGTATTGTAGGTTAAATGAGAAATTTAAAATTTGATTATGTGCTTTTAAGACCAAAATTTTCTTCACTGAAAGGGTGGCCAGGCATTGGAACAACCTCATCAGGGGAATGGTGGAATCACCATCCCTGGAAGTGTTAAAAAAAAAAAATCTAGATGTGGCACTTGGGGACACAGTTTAGTGGTGAAGATGGAAGTGTTAGTGTTGGTGATCTTACAGGTCTTTTCCAACCATAAAAATTCTATGTTATTATGATTTATTTAGCTGCAGAAGGAATAAGATAGATAGATAGATAGATAGATAGGTAGATAAATAGATAGATAGGTGAAAACCTTGCTCCTGAAAAGGAGCACATTCTGAATATGCATGCCTGTCAATACAGTCTAAAGACTGAGGTAAAATAACTCAAGAGCTGCTAAACCATAGAAAAGTAGTAGAGGCAGGATTGCATAGGTGATTATATTGTCTTTGATTGTTTTTTCCAACTTATTACTACCACAAGTTTTCTGATTTTCTTGCTGTTGATCTGCATGAAGGAAGGTTACATTTGCTGTTGTTGCTGAGAAGATATGTATAACTTGCAGGAAAGTTAAACATATATAAGGCATGGTGTCTCCTCCTTGCTTGGAGGGTTTATCTGTATCTCAGGCAGGACAACCACAGACAGAGTGGCTGAACCTTTCAGCCTTCCATGTTTCAGCTCCCGTAGTACTACTGGGAGAAAGGGAGATACTATTGTGCCTTTTTTAACAGTGCAGGCAGCATGACTGTGAAAACAGAGGTATCCCTCTGCCTCAGTTCTGATAGGCACAGCTGAACTGAGTGGGAACTGTCTTGATGCACAGCAACAGCACCTGTATGGGACACAGGCTAGCTTCACTATTTGCCCAGCATCTGCTTACACAGACACTCCCTCACTGTAGACTACAAAGTCACATATATAGCCTAGAAAAGTTCTAGTGCTGAAGTGAATATACTCAAATCCAAGATTAATTCAGTTCTATGGGGCGAGTTCTCTTTCCTGAAGGGTATTTGTGTGCTACATAATTATTTCCTTTAATTCCATTTTTAATGAGAGGAACATTGGAGGGGCAGATTTTCAGATGTTGAAGATGGTCTTTTTTTCCTTAGCCTCTGTGGACCAGCAAGAGCAAAAACTTGCTGAAAACTGTCCCTGATTAATGAGCACATAGTCTCATTGTGGTTGCGGTAATGCCAACTCTCAGTACTCCTGCTCTGTAGGATTGATTTCAGAGCTAATCCTTGCACCTGTGTGGGCCAGCAGCCTCACAAGCTCATTAGTTCCAGTGTGGGCAGGGCTGCCCAGCTGTGGAGAGGGGTCAGGACTTTCCCCTGCGAGTTTAGTGCAATTTGCTTGCAGTGAGTCATCACCGAGCCCTTTGGTCATGGCCCTTATGCTTTGGCAACCAATATCCTTGTTCCTATCTCTTGTACTTAAGAGGCAAGTAAAATAAATCCTGTTTTATTTTGTAATGTTTAGGAAATGTTTCCATAAATGAAGAGTGTGTTGGAAAAACAGGTGCATGTTGTCCAACTTTATCACGTGCAGGCTCATTTCTCAAAGGTATTGCTAAAATGGTGAGGAGTTGTCAAAGGCAAATTTATTGAAAGTTATGCATGTAAATTCTAGGTCAGTTTTTTTCATGAGTAGAGACTATGTGGTTCTATTCCTCCTGAAAAATCCACTTTTTCTGAAAGCTTCCATTGTGCTAGATGAAGTAGAGATTAAAAACACTAGCTGCTTTATTCAAAACATGTTTGACTTAAATTACAATAAATTACTTTGCAGCCAGACATCTGAAAGCCATGTGCTAAATAAACTGCACATTATGTAGAGAAGGGTGTTAAAAATCCCCTGAAGTTGTAGAAATATGAGAGGAAAAAAAGAAGAATATGATTCTGGCAGTTGTAGTCAATACATTGAGGCTGAACTGAGCTTTGCTTACATGGTCTTTCTAAGAAGAAAGACATATGTCTTGAATGTGATTTGAGTATATTGCAAACACAAGTTGATACAGAGGTCATTGCTGTTGGCAGACAGTGCTGCAGAACTAGGCATGAGTTCCAGACAGGGAGCTGGAGTCTGCTTGCTGTATATGCACATATGTTCTGGTGCATTTTAAAATCATTTAACTGCCGAGCTTTAGTGGTTTCTCTGGCAAATCCACAGAAATACGCTGGAAGTAGCAAATGACAGTCACTGTACCATTTTGCTCCTGTGAATTCTGTTAAAAGCACTTTGTAGAAACCTGCAGATTATAGGGCAAGGCTGCTACTGTTGGAACAATAAGCTGGCATCATCAAATTGAAATGCACTTCTTTCTTTAACTTCCTAGCTGATTAATATTTATATTAATTTAATTAATATGCTTGCTATTTGCAACTGTATTATTTATCCAGGAAATAGAAAGCTCCTCCATCAGCCCGAGTGAAATGATTTTTACCACAGAAAATAATGCTGCAAGGTGGTGCACATGTTTAGAGAAACAGTGTGGCATGACCAATTATGCACAGAGTATTCTAATTTCTAAAAAGGGTCTAGGTTTTCAAGCACTTTACTTGAACAAGAAGACTTAATTTATTTGTTATTTTATGAAGCATTTTTATGTGTAGAAAAGTGCTACTTGTTTGCACATGCTGGTTATGTGGCATTCTTACATGATTTCATGCTTTGCTGATGGAAAATTAGACCCTTGTGTATTATAAAAGAATAGAAGATAGCTATAGAATCAGGATGCGATTGCCTCAGGACATTCTGTTGACAGCTAGAAATATATACAGACAAAGCAATGTCACTGGATGCTAATGTGAACTATACAAGTTGATGAGTACTGTAAATCCCTGTAAAAAGAGAAATCTATACTCTTTTATTTTGCAGGTTTTTCCCTTTAAAATTACCACTAATAACTCTTATGTAATTGTATTACATATAATCATTATTGAGATTTTATAATCATGGACATGATAAAGCACAGATATATGTTTTTGATAATATATCTATATTCAGGAAAAAAATAACCTTCACTTGTTTACTAAACCTTTGCTTCATATTTAGTTGAAGTTATTATTAATTTAAGGCGTAAATTTGAGTATATAGGGAATGCCAGACTGATCCAGTATTGAGTTAGAGAAGCAGTGCTCAGTTTAGAAACCAAAGCAAGATACATCAAATTAGCCCTTGCATTACAGGAGCCTTTCTGGCCTTTTGATGTTTTCTACATCATCCCCTATAATAAGCCCAGATGTTCCAAATAGATGAGATCTCAGTAAAAAAGCAGGAATTTGTTTCTACTGCACCTAATTCCATCATTACCAATAGATTGCAATACTGTATCGTTTCCGAGGTGTAACTATTTGGTTTGCTGCTTCCATTTTCTGAAAGACCTTCTTAACAACTCAGCTCAGGTAAAGCTGTTTTGATATTGCCTGCTTCTGTCCATCTTTCTTATGTGTTTAATCTTTAAAAACACAGCAAATGTGTAAGACTGCAACAATACACTACCTACGTACAAATCTCTATCTTCCCCACCTATATTAGCATGATAGCACTTTGGACATCAAATATTTATCCTAATTACAATTCTGCTCTAATCTGAATATATTTTATATGTCAGCAACACTGTGTCTGAGAGAAGAAAAAAATATTTTGTTCTCAGACACATTGCTGGTGAGACAGGATGACTCTGGACTCTGTCCCTGGGAACAAGTGGGCAACAGTGGGGTCTTAGCCATACATTTTTCATTCGAACCAGTAACCTGAATTTACTTATATATATATATTTTTTTGTTTAATTGTTGGTGAATCTTTTATTTGCTTGCTAGGTACGTATTTACCCATTCTAGACATTTTATTCCAATTACCTTTGTTCCATATGTGGAACCTGTTGTCTCTACTTACAAAAAGTGCAACACCTGTTAATACCTTGAAGACCTGAAGTTGTCATATGTGTAAATACCATGCCTTGTATCTGGAGGAATCTTTTAAATCTGGAAGGAGTTTTAATATGAACTGGACAAATGGCTAGCACTTATATTGTCTTCTTTTCTTGTTAGGAAGCCATTATGGGACTAAAATTTGAAATGCATCAAAAGTTGTATTTGTGTTTAGAAAAATAATTAAAGGCCAGCAAAGTTTCATGAACCTAATTGTTTGGCATAATGTAGAAAAGAGTAGCAAAGTCACTGAAAGATAGTAAGAAGGTTTTAGAAGGGCAAACTTTACAAAGCAAAACTCATAGATTTTTCAAAAGGAGAACAGATTTTTAGATTCTAAATTCTGTATTTAAAAGGGCTGTTACAAGACTTCCTTGAGGTAGGCTATTAAAGTCTCTAAGTAGCTGTTGGATAACTGACAAGAATTATTTTAGGAAAAAAAGCCTTCAAGACAAGGAAAAGGAATAGGAAGAAATAGAGGGGTTTTTTTCCATAAGAAAGGCTAGCAATGGTTCATGGATTAATCTGTGGTCCTGTATTATGTAATATAGTTATTAATAAATTACATTTGAAAATATATTATAAATGAACAGAAGATTACTATGGAATCAGGATGTGTTTGCCTCAGGGGTAGAGTAAAGCAAGTAATCAAACTTTGCAGAAAATTAGTAAAGCTTCTGAGGAATTTCAAGAGGAGCTGCTTGAAGTAGGTGATAGGAAACACCATGACAAACAAAACTCAACAAACATAATCATTTCAGAAACCTTGAAAACTTTATGGGCTCTTCAGAGAACTTATCTACTCAGTGTACAATTGTTGTTAAAAAGTGAATTAAATATTCATACATTAACAAGACAGAGAAAGAATTTAAAATTTCTAGTGTCAAGATATAAAATGAAGGTGTGATTTTATACAAGATACTATGCAGGGTCATTGTTGCCCTTTGAGAGATGCAGGGGAAACCACCAAGCAACAACAGTGGCATCTTTACACTGTGCAATGGGAATTTAGTGTTATTTGCTTTAGAGAAAAGAATAACAAAGGCCAATTTAGAATCAGATAAAAGAAAAAGAGATGGCAATGGTCTGTTCTTGCCTTGCAAAGGAGAAGGATGGCCAAAATTGAAGGGCAGTGAATCCAAATCTTGTGAATAGAAATATATCTTCATGCATAGATTAAGCCAAGGAACTGGTGTCAGGGAGGTCACAAGTCTGACAGAAATCCAGTAGGGGATGGAAATTTATCAAATTAACAAATGTATCCAGATAATCCTAAAAGAACTAAAAAAAACCCCAGAAACACTGAACCTCACTCATCAGAAAAAAAATCCAATCTTGGAAAGAACATAAACTCTTCAAATTCAGATTTTGTACTGAACTTTGGCCATCAGCAATACAAAGGCTGTTTTCCTGGGGACAAATGGTCTGCTTTCTAACTAGAGTGGTGTTTCTTGCCCCACTTTTCGAGGAGGCCTGTAGTGTTGACAAGTGTCAGGGTAGCAGTTGCTACAATAAATGAAGGGAATTTTTTGGCAAACTATTCTCTAGTAAGACATTTCCCATGTTCCTGCTAAATCCTTTCTAGTTGACAATCCTCCCCTGGACTCCTTGGAGTAAGGCTGCCCTGGCTAGCCATTGCTAGCCATTACTAGCCACTTCCAGGCCAAACTACCCCCAGCTGTTCTGGGCTCCAACTGCAGAGGAGGAGAGAAAGTCTGGGCAAGTGTAGCCATGGTTACCAGCCCAGGGAATGAACAGATTTTAAATATGCTAATACCCCGCTGATGCTTTTATGCAGAAGGTACTGAGAAATCTTTTGGGCAAACGCATTCTAATAGCCAGTTCTCCCAAGATGGTACTCACCTCTCCATTGAGAGTTACTTGCATGTACCTCCACTTATGCTGTGTAATACCAGTATTTTCATCCCTCTATGGAAGGTCCTCATTGCGGATAAGGACTTGTGCAAACTGAATATGTAGAAGTGCATTAATAAATAAATTTCACTGGTACTGCATTTATTTTATGTAGTACCACATTAATACAAACCATGTTTCTTCCCAAATTCCCACCTCCTGGATTTCCTTCTTCATTCCATCCTTTCTATCCTGTAATTCATCAACACAAGCTTCATGATACTGTTATGAATAATTTACTGAGGTGTGGAACCAAGATATTTTATACCATACACAATAGTTCTATATTAATATACTTATAATCCATAAGTAAAACTCAAAGTAGACGTTAGCACAATTAAGATTGACTCTGCACATATAAGCATCATATAACCTTTTCTATATCTTCAAATAAACAGGAAACCCCTAAACAGTATTTGCTCCAAATTAGTCTGATCCAGGTTGGTATGCCTTGCACACTCAGGTTCCCATTTAATTAACAAAGAATTAATCTAAAATGTGGAGTAACATTTTGGAAGGAAAATTTTCTTTTCTGAACACAGATATATTGACAGAGGTCAGTATCTATATGTTCGTACCTTTAGTGTTAGAAAATGCTAGGAATGCTTTTAGGAATGCTATCAGACAGTAATTTTTCTAGCTGCAGCTTTTAAAATAACAGGTATAAGGACAAAGTGGTTAAAGTTTACTTCTCCTTTACTGTTTTAACATCTTACTCTTTCTATTTAATTGAAATGAAGTGAGTAGCCACAACTCACACGTTTAACCCATCCCATTTCCAAAGGTAATTGCAAAATCACTACAAAGTTGTTATACTAAAAGTGTCACCTGAAAAAATTATAAAATCGGCTAAAAAATTACCAGCTTAATATTATTTTGTTGCATCCATACTTGTTATTTTTTAACTGCTTTCTGTCATGGTTTTTAAATTAACTTGTAATTAGTATCATTGTTTTTTGAAAGACTAGGCTCCTTCTTTGTTATGAGTCTATAGATCTCTAAGGAAATGGATCAGAAATACATATTTTGATTTAATTTCCCTTTTTTGGTTATAAACTTAATATATGTATCTACATGTATTTATAGTAAATTTTTTTTATATAATACTTTTAACATACCATTTTGCATAAAGAAAGAAATTTCTAGTTGAAAGATTAACTAGCAACATTTCAGAGAAAAAAATAAAAAGAAAATCTTACACCACTATATGATTAAAATGTAAAGGCAAAAGGCAAAATGGTAGAGTTCAAACAGTTGTTGGAAAAAGCAAAATTTTATGCATCTTTGTGTAGTGAGAGCACTGTGTCAAACCAAATATTGGAAGACATAAGGCTAGTGGAATTTTTCCTTTTCATCCAGGATACTGACAGTATTCCTAGCCCTGCCTCTTAAATCTGGAAGATGTGGTGACAACGACCTATTTAAATTAAACAGTTGAATTTGTGACTTGCTCATGTTAGGTGAAAAGTGTTCCCTATATTCATAAATGGCCCAGGGCCAAATTCAGCCCATACATATGCCCCTTTCCAGACCACTGAATGCCTCTAAAATCAGAACATGGCCATCACACTTGATAAATTGTAAATGGATGCAAACCTTCATATTCTGTGTTCAGTTATGCATTCTTAAAGCACAAAATGAGCCGAGCACTGGACAGAGCATACACCCCTGGAGCCACTCAGAAGACATATGGCATAATCCAAGGCAGGTGTTTGTAAATCCAAAAGATCACATTAGACCCCTTAGGCTACAATCTGAATGACAGCAGTGGGATTTTGTAGTTTATCTAGGACCCTAAATTAAGTTGTCACCCTTAATTTGTGGGATAACATCTACCAGGGGCAAAAACAAGTTAAAAACTTTGTCTTCTTTTGCAGGTTCAAGTATTACAGTTGCTGAGCTCTCTTACTTGTAATGTATGTGTTTAAATTATCACTTAACTGTCAGTTAAGCAATTTTGTTGTCTTTTCTTCTTTTTTCTTCCTTTTTTTTTTTTTTTAATTTTCTGAGAAAATAAATAAGTGTCCAGTGAACAGTCGATGACTATGAGATTGTCTGGGACATGCAGTTGCTCTTTTCCAGATGGATCAGTTGAACACATACTGAATTACAGAAACTCCCTTTGATTGATGAGTTCTGATCAGCTTTGGCAGATGCACATTAAAAAGGAGTAGATGAATACATATAAACCATTGAGCTTAGCAGAAAGTACTGCTCAACATTGTAAACTGCCAACTTTATCATCTTTAAGTAAAAAATACAGTTTTTCTTCCCAACAAAGACTTTTTATAAAAGCAATAAGGTAACTGCATGAAGTGTGCTTATCATGATATAATCACACCCCAGGGGGAATGAGAGGTGCTCGGCTGCACCTCATGCTTTGTAATGACCCAGGGGTGTGATTATCTTATGATAACCACACTCCCTGTCATGCCTTATTGCTTATATATTCCACATGTCATAATGAATCCTGAAGCACTTTCTAGGCCTCGTAGCAAAGGCAATGACTTTGAAGTATAGGAAGTAGTCAGATTTTCTAGGTACATACAGATTAATATTGTATACATTAGGAGGAATTATGAATGACTACTTATCTGTACTAGCCAGGCCATAGTTTTTTAACTGTTTCTAGGTTTTGTAGGTTTCATGCGGTATTGAATGGGAATGTGCTTAAATTGTTCTCTGGAAGTGCAGCACAAGAAGTGTGAAAGTTGACCACCATACTTCAGGACCATGGGGAAAGATAGCAGCAGTGACGTTGCCACCTTTACACTTTCCTGTTGGGATGATACTATAAAGTCATATAGAACTATAATAATCTGATTTTACCACAGAAATCTTTGTATGTTTACAAACTATTTAACTGAATTTTGAAGTAACTGAGCGAAACAATCTGAACTTTGATATGCAAAGTCTTTTCAGAGGAAGGAAAAGAGCTTGAGAGACCTGTATTTACAATGCTGACTGAATATCTCATCAATTTCTCTTTTACTGAAGCCATATGAAGGAGTTGTGGGTTATTTTGAAACATTATTAAAAAAAATCTGCGCTTTAATAATAAAAATAGTAATAAATCCTAAAGAAAATGATTGGGGTTAATAACAGGTCCATAAGGAACTGGGAGATCAAGAGGCTTCTGAATTCACAATTAAGGGTTGACATAAAAGACAACAGGATAATAAACTAAGCAATTATCTTTGATATACCTTATGGTATAATAGCACCACAGGGTGAATCTGTACCTCAGGGAATGGGATTCTCAGTAACTTTGCAACCTTGTTAATCTGATGTATGTAGCAGTCAACATTTAAATACTACTCCACTTGTCAGGAAAATCTACAGTACTGTTTTCTGCCTGTCATCATAAACGGGTTGATAAATACGATGGCCTATCATTATGGCCATTGATTCATTGCAAGCGTCAGCTCAGAGATCAGCTAAGTTAACTGCAGGCCACCACAAAGAACTCTGTGTGTCTCAAATAAAGCTTATTTAGTTCTATAGTGTGCAAATGGAGTATTACTGATTACCATAAAGGTCAGACATGCACGTTTTAACTGGTGGTAATGAGTAGTTTTAAAGATGTTTGAGTCTTCTCTTAATCTTGCCATGTCACGAGCCTTCTATTGTTATGCACCAAAGAATGTGCCTTTAATTGTACCATTTGCCCTATTTTATCTTGATCATAGAGTGGGTTTTGTGATGTTAGTGGTGATAAACGCCTACCACATGTCCTAATAATTACTAGCCTTCAGTGTATTGTGTAGTGAAGTAACACGAAGTTTGTCTGTAAAACAAAAGGCTACAAAATGTTGAAAGCAATATTTAAGTAGTTTTGTGTACTGTACCAAACTGCTCTAGATGTGAACTCTCCAAAAGCAGAGTGTAAAAAATAAATAACATTCAGTTCAGATTAGCAAAAATACGGTCTCTCACAGTTTCACATATAGCAGTTCTGAGCAACTGGTTCCTCTTATATTTCATAAGAAAGAGCTGTGTTAAAAAATGGTGAGGTCAAACAGTTCAGAATGGTGATAACCACAAGTATTAAAACAGTTGCATAAAATACTATTTGAGTGTGTATGTGTGTATTTCAAAGAAAATGAGAAGAAATCTTCTAGTTCTCAAAGTCTGAGTGTGACAAAATCAGTATCACTGCAAATTTAACTTCCCCCCTCCATCTTTCAAGGCTATGTCTTTAATGTAGAGTTATTTATAATATCCTGAAATAATACATTTCCAAATCCCTTCTCTCCCTATCAGACAAAAACCAAACAATGTCATCAGTGACTCCATAGAGGTGAGAAATTTTACAAGCTAATGTAAATTACAGCATCAGTATGGTGTGCTACTGTATAATTTCTGAGTTATTCAGTTTAAAATACCAACGAAAAGCTCCTTGACAAAGTAGAGAGCTCCCTTGTCTTTCCATATTTTATTTTAAAAGCATTCCAAAATATTGATGTTACCACCACAGGGGTTATCTAAATTTTTTTATCATTATTCTCAGCAGTTTCTTCTTTTTTCTTTTCTTTTCCTTTTTTTTTTTTTTTCTGGAGAGGGGTCTTATATTTGCCAAATTTTACTTTTCTTTAACTCCTTGTAAGTCTTTTGTAGCATTCCAGTCAAACAATAGGCAAAAATGCAAACCTAAGTGGAACAAATGAAACTTTTCTGAATTCTTTCACAAGCAAAAATTCTCTAAGATGAAACCGTCTACGTTCATATACCTCTACCTGATATATAAATGTCCTGAAACCAAATAAGAAAAAAGGAAAAATGGGTTGACTTGTTTTTTGTTGGATTGCGGTTTTTATGCATATCAAAGTCAAATGAACAGCAAATTGAGAAGAATTCACTTATGGTTAGAAATGCAGCGATACTCATAACTACATAATTGTGTAAATCTGTCCTTATTTATGTGAACTTCTTGTAAGATTTACTTCAGGGTATAACCTGTGAAGTGTTAATGATCTTACACTTGCAGTCCTGACTGTCATATCAAATTATAGTACTGTTGGGTTTATTTTTCAAGTAGTTGCAACATGGATTAAACTTTGTTATGTCTATTACTAAGCAATTCATTAAATGGGTTAGAATCATTGCTGATTATTAAAATTAGTAATCTGATATCAGTGGCTGAAGTATATGATTCTGCTGCCAATACATAATTAGATGCTTTTTAATATCATTATGGGTAAAAAAGGTTTTTCATTAAGTTATACTGTGATTCAAGTAATTTTATGTTATGTTAATCTAACAAAAAATCTGTATACTAAAATCGGTAATAAATATAAGAAGCTATCAGCTATTTATCTTCATTAGGAAAGAAGAATTTTTCAGATAGTTTTGCTTGTAAAAATGTATGCTTTCATATACGCTTAATAGAAGTGTGTGGCAATGCAAAAAATGGCAGATTTTTAATCCAAATTATTAAAGTTTCTGATTCTGATTCTATTCTCATAGAATATTTCTGTTCAATGTCTGTGGTATAAGTGTTCCTAATGTACTTCAGTGAGAGGAACATCAACCTTCCTTTATGACATATCAATACAGCTGGTAAGTTATAAATTGGGTAATTTATGACTCTTGAAATGTAAGATTGTACTGATTTTTGTTTATTTTGGTTTTTTAATTGATTGTGCAGCGGGAAAAATTTCCACAGAAAACATGTTCTTTAGAACAGGAATAGCAAGCTTACCAAGTGAAACCATTTCTTGTACTTTCAGCTTTTTCAAGGGAATAGATATCTTCTCATTATTGTCAGCAGACTCCTGCAGAAATCACTGAGAGAGTAATAAGGGTATAAGAGCCAAGATGTTGACATACTATTAATTTGGAATGCTTTTCCTTTCCTGTTCCAAGAGCAGATGTTACACTCTACAAGTGCTCCCAAACCAGTAGTCTCTGGTTTTGTAAGAGGACTGAATCCCCACCTTCTTTCTCTTTTTCAGACATCTGCCTGGAAAAATCTGGGTAGACTATAACATTGCTAGAAAAAGCCTTCACCACTTCACAGAGTCACTGAGAAAGGGAAACATCTTCTGATTTTTATTAGAAATTATTTGTAAAATTACCAATAAACTTGTAATTTCCTAAGACAGAAAATCAAAATTCTTTGGGGGAAATAATCCTAAACAATGGCCTCAGATCCCAAGAAGATGCACTTTGTTTGTTTTTTCAGCTTTTGGGATGTTCATAGCTGCCCATCTCAGCCTTTCCACTCTTCTGAAATATTGTACAGCTTCTCCTTTCAAAACAGTTCCAGCTTGATAAGTGAAAGCCATGAAGAACTTACTGTATTGTGTTCTTTCTGTATGGACAAGGAGCAGCAGTTGAAGTTTTTATAATCGTTTTCTCAGCTAAACACAACCTTCTAGAGATGATTTCATAAAGATGAAGAGGTTGCTGGTGATTTCCAAGGAACACAGATTCATAGCTTTGAAGTTACCCTGCAAAGCCTCCTTCTTTACTGCTTTAGTTGGTTTTAAGACTTCTCAGAAGACCTGACGGTCAAGGTATGATAGAGGTCGGTGACTGCTATCCAGAGGCATTTTAATGATTTTTAGATATTCTGACGAAAATTTATCTCTGTCTTTTATATGCCGCTATTTATTGTTGAAATGTACTGGCACTCAGGATATATGAGCATCCCATCATCCAGGAAGGACAAAAGAACAAATAAAAAAGATTAATTCTTCTTTACCTCGAGTAGTAGTATCTATATGCTCTTGTAGCCAACTAGCTTGGAATTTATTCCCACCAAGGACCCATGTGTGTATATATGTATATACTGATTGGCAGCTGACCTTTGGATAAGAAACTTTGTGAAACTTAGATGACAGTGGGAAGGGAGTTTCTGGTTCTCTGTGTGTGTACTCGTATTGCCCCAAGTGAATGAGTGTCCACAGAGAAAGCAGGCAGTTATAAATGATGATAGGAAACTTTTCCTTAGTTCTAATGGTATGTTTTAATCACCATTTCAGTTTCTCTTCAATCAGAAATTAAAATGGTGGATAGCTGCCTTTTTACACTTTTTAAAAAATAGTGTATGCCCACACCTGAAATTCAAATACCTCTCTGCATGATGCTTGGATCTCTTTTGCAAGGCAACTTTAAAAGGGGGAATTACTATGAAATTCTATGTAAGAGGTGTTCAAGCCTTTTGCTGACACAACACAGTCAGGAGGTATCATAAATATGGGCTTTTACTAAGAATGGCAGAAAGTCTATCCCATGAGGATGGTTTCCTATCGGATACATGGGATCCGTTTAGATGTTTGACAATGCGGATATAAAGATTAGGTTTAATAGAAATACATGGCTAGAGATGAATGTCCCTAAAGTAGAAAGATTACTTTTTTTATTGATTTCTGGAGACACCTAGAAGAGAAAGAAACAGTTACAGTCCAATACTTATTGTGATTCTGCAGTGCAGGTGATGGCAGTCCTTTGGGCTGAGCTGACCCACAGCACAGAAGATGAGCCCAAACCCTGTGCCTCACACAGAGGGTGTGTAAGGGACCCAGGAAGCCATGGGTAGTGTGGTCGTCGTTGTGTCTGCAACTCTAATCCACACACTTTGTATACTGACAACGCAATTATCGCTGTAATTACTCTAGGAACCTTGCAATAATGGAGTTTTTCTTTTCTGTGCATGCAGAAGTGCACTTCCAGCATCCTTCTGCTTGACGTACCTATTTGTGAGCACTGGGCACAGGTAACGTGCTCTTACAGCAGCTCACAGAATCTGCCAAGTTTCCTTGCACAATGTTTTTAATTCTTTTGATGTCTTTCAGTGGTACAATGACAATTATTGCTGGTTAAAAGTAAATGTGTTCTTTACCATTCTCTTTTAACCACATTGTAAATCATTATTTTAATATATTTTTTTAAATGTGGTGAGATCTAAGTCTACGGTGTTAAAAATATTTTACTGCTCTTTGTGCTTGAGGCGTTTCTAGCAAGCTAAGAGATCTTTACAGGCATTGACAAGTTGTACTGTGTCTGTGGAGAAATGATTTAGAATAAAGAAAATATATTTTTAATATAAAATAATAAACAGAGATTTTTGCTGTGAATTAATAGAATTAATATTTAATAAAATCCCTGACTTATTTTGTTTATGCAGCTTCTGTCTCTGTCAGTTTTGTCCATTGCTCAGTGCTATTGCCAGTCAAAGAGCATAAAAGTGATTTTTTTTCTAAGAAACCCTGCAATTGATCAAAGTGCACATCTTTTACAAACCTCTCAAAATTCATAATACTGGTGGTAAGATGTGGTGCGTGGGTTTTTTTTAAAGCCAATTTTCATTTTAATGTTTTTCAGCCCTTTTGTGTCACTGTACAAAATGATACAGGGTGTCTGACATCAAAATCAGCAATACCGATTGCCTTTAAAAATAAAGAATGTGTTGCCTCTGTCTGAGACCTAGTTATGTCTCATATATAACAGAAGGCACCTTTTGTTCTTTAGTTAATTAGCTCATTATACTGTAGGTACATAATTCTTTAAGCAAATTCATTTGAACAGGAATCAGAAAAAAGTTATGGATGATAAATTCAGACAGTGCAAAAATGTTAAAGATGTTGACTTTCCATGAAAAATGCATGTGGTAGCATGAAAGAATTTAAGCTTGTGGAACAAATGCTCCTGTAATGTTTTAATTCCTATCAGCAGAAAGACTTTCTATTGTTTGTAAATAAAAAGGAAATATTTCACTGTGGCACTTCCATCTGTTACCTTAACAATAAGTGAAGTCATGCAGTTAATCACAGCATTTTCTAAAAAAGGATTTAAACTCGAAGCTCTGCTCTTATATCCCCATGCAGTTATAAAACACTTACCCACCAAGAACAACTGATTCTGACTGTTAGTGTTGTGTTTTAATTCCAGTATGGGCTAGTTCAGAACTCAAAGACATGGGTTTCCTACTGAGTGCTGAGATCTGCTGCCAGGAATGGCTTCTGTCCAAGGAAATGTGCTACCTTTTCAAGATAAATGTTCCTGGGTGAAAGAATGATGGGACTGCAGAACGTGCTTGCTTGCAACATATTTAGTGAAATATAATCTTCCAAGTATTTCATTTAAGCTCGCCTATCAAACATAAAAATGAAGGGGAAAGAAAAATCTCGAAGCTAGCTTCATGGCTCAGACCTCTAATCCTTTCTAGTACTCGTGGTTTGCTCTTCTGAGGGCTGTGATTCCCGTCAACATGACGCTCTCAGAGCTGGCAGTCAGGCTATCAGGGCCAGCACTGCCAGGCAAATTTTCATTTAGGCTGCTAAATAAAAGCTGCTTTTACAAATTTCAACTTTGACTGCATTTTTTTTTTTTTAATTAATTAAAGACATTGATCTTCTCTAGGGAAGGGAATCTGGGGTAACAGTGGCTCATACTGGGAAGTCTAAGGTCATTGTATTTATCTGTGCAGCTCACCTTGAATTAGACAATATGCGATTTTGGAAGCCTTATCGCTCTGGGGATTTTTTGCTGGTGAGTTTACTCAGTCACCTGGTCTAAGCATCCCTAGTGGTGATATAGAGATGGTGAAGTGTTATATTCATTATAGAGAGTTCCTGAGGAAATCTGAAACAACTGTTCAAAGGCAAACAGCAGTTTAAAGAATGTCAGTGACACTTCATATTGCTTCTCAGAGTGAGAGCTGCTGCAGTGAAAACATAGCCTAGATGAAGCTTACCTTGATTTAAGTGAGAGAAATTGCTTGCACTAAAAACCAAAAAAGTTACATGCAAACTATGCAATCTTTACTTTATGACTCAATACTTGTAGATCTGGGAAAGGTGGTGCATTTTACAATATGCATATGATTGACTCTGCAACCACCTTATGTTTGAAACCCTCCTGTTTTCACAAAGAAATGAAGGATATCTGAAGTAGGGGCAAATATTTAAGCAAATGAAAGATAGGCAAAGGCTTTTTTTGGTCCTGTGCCTGAGATCCACTCCTATTCCAGCCCTACAATGGAAGCACCCTCTGCTGGCTCCTATGGTATATGATTTTATGTCTTTACATTGTGTTACCTTCAAGGAGCTGGTTAAATTGCTCTGACTTAGGTTTCTGCTGATAATTTCTGATCTGCAGGGTTCAGTTTGCTACTCCAAGTAGTACCCACACAGCTCATTGCACAGAAGTTCCTTCTCTTTCTTATGCTTTATGGTAATGGTGCCACTGTTAAGCCAGGATCAGAGACTGGATGAATTATCTTTAAATTAGTCTTGGTAATTCATGTGAACAGATAGAGCAACTCATACTCACTTTCCTTGCTGAAAGGTTTTTGTTGATTTGTAAAACATGTTACCTTGAGCAGAAGTACAGCAAAGCATTTGGAAAGTTTTCTAAGCGTTAAGACTCAATAAGTGAGTAAGCAAAACCATGTTTTCAGCTGATCACAGTTGAGTAGATTATTTCATTTTTTTGAGTGAATGAGTTAATATTTTATGTTGCCTTGTTTTTCTACCATTAATGAAAGTACAACTTGACTGTCCATATGTTTCTATCAGGTTTGGCTATCAGCATTTTATTCTTTTCATATTTTCTTCCCTATTTTTTTTTTAAATAAAGTAAAAAAACCAAGGACCCAATCAAGTGATTTTCATATGTATTCCATATGAAATGCTGCATCAGATTGCAGCAGTCATATCAAAGGAAACCAAAGGAATATGTTTGAAAGTATCTTAGAAACAAGTATATTTCAGTCTAAAATATAAAATAGACAGGACAGGATAATACAAAGGCTGTTCTGTTCTTTTCTAGTTGCCTTTTTTTGCCAACAATGACTTTTTCTTGCCTTAGCCCTCTCAAATAGAGCTGAATTATATAACACTGCATGGTGGCATATATTTTCAAATTTTGTCCTAAATGAGGAATAAAAGGGCTTGATCCGGGATGGCATTGGAGCACATGCCTAAGAACAGAATGTGTGCATGGCTACGTGCTCTGATGGACTGAGCTCTTGAGCACTAGTATTTCCTCAACACAGTTTCCAAAGAGATTTCATCTGTTCAACACAGCTTTGAATATTATAGAGTACATTTTTAAATTATGGTAGCAGGGCTTTTTGAATTCCTCCTGCCATTGTATCTATCAAATAGATTTGCTGTGGCAAAAGGGAAACTTATCTTGGTTTTGCTTTCTTTTAGAGATTAATTTGGAGAACAAAGTGAAAGAGGGAGCTCCCCCAGGCTGTCAGCTGTATGACAGCCCAAGAAGCACTGCTGTGGTCAGGGTCTGGGCTGTAAGGCCAGCTGGGGTGAACCAGAGCCTCCTTCTCCACAGCTTTAGCTTTTCATGATGGAAATCACTGTCAGGATGAAGGGAGAGGAAGCCATCAGCATCTGCATTTCATCCTGAAATGTGGTCAGAATGCCCAGCCGGACCACAGAAATTGAATCTACTGGCATTTATCTCTTTCATCCCCTCATGTGGAGTGCTTAGTGCCCAAACTCGACTTAGAGCCCCAAAAGGCGTTATGCCTATACAGCGTTAACTGGAGAGTGGGCTATAATGTCTAGTGTCAATTTGAACATTACTTTAATAATGAGAAATGGTGTTCAGTTCTAAATTATCATCTATCTTAAAATAATGTAAATTATCCCTAGATAAAAAGTGGAAGAGTAGCTGTGAGTGTAAGTGAGGCAAAGCTCAGGAAGTTTGTGTAATAAAAGAAAGTAAGTTTGTAATTCACAATTCCAGTTAATACGGGAATATAACTTGATCTGAAAAGGTAGAATGTACATGCAAGGTTCATTAACACAGTGTTGGCATAAACATTCCAAAACTGAATTTAATGTAGAGAACTCATCAGTCTGACACAGAGCTGGGTGGAAAAATATTTTAATTTTCCATTAAGTTTTTTGTTAAATACATAGTTTCAAGACAAGTTTTACTATTTTTATGTGTACTAGAATTTTTGAAATCACTATCCTTTCATTACATGATGAATTTACATCCCTAAAATCTTATCAGTAACACAGTTTATTCATATGAAGACAAGCATAGGTCAAGCAACATTCAGAGGGAAGAAAGATGTTTTTAAGATGAGACAATGAGTAACAAAGAGAGACAAGGACAACAGAGAAGAAGCTTTTTCCTCAAATGTGATAGAAATTGCTTAGAGTGCAGATGCATTTAAGAATTACATCTGTTTGTTTACTGAAGGACACTTAAATCCCTTTTCTTGATCCTGCAATCCACTTCACCTTACTAGGTCCTCTCCTACAACTCCAGGATTTTGTGTTAAACCTCTGTTTGCAGCATCTGAATGTTGAAGAGTTGCTATTTTAAATTACATCAAACAGCTTGGCCCTTCTCTGAGATGATCTTACAGGACTGACCAGCATGCTTAACAGGGTAAATGTTAGCAAATAGCCCAGCACTCTGATTTTTTTTGTATCTGTAAACATTAGAAGATTTTCTAGTTTTCTATTGCAGTTAAGACCTATTTTAGTCATCTAGGCCACTCTTCAGAAATATGTCTGAGTCATTTGAGAATGATATGTGAATATATTAAATCCATGAATTACAAAACTTGCAAGTACAGGGTAATTATTTTTCAGTATATTTTTCCTGGCTTGTGGCAGCTGCTCTTTGTTACTGTGCCTTGTGAGTAAATAGACCTATTTAGGGCATATTTGAGAATGGAGGCTTAGGTTGTTTGATGGCATTCGTCATGAAGTGGGTGGTTATCCCACAACATTTTTCCTAATGAACCACAGTAGAGCACTCAGAGAATACTGAAGCTCTTTTCGTAGAAGTATTTCTTTATCTTTTATAAGGCTGTGAATTGTGCTCTCTTCATTAAGTGGTGGAGACAGGAGAAAAATCAAAAAGGGAGTCATGTTGAGTGAATGAATGTTGGAGTAGTCATATGGAAGGTACTGCTGCAGCTACTCTTTCTTCTTGCAAAATGGTCAAGCCCAAGGGACGGAGGATTCACAGACTCATAGAATTCTTTAGGTATGAGAAGACCTTTAAGATCACCAAGTCCAACTGTTAACCTAGCTCTGCTAAGTCCACCACAAAACCATGTCTCTTTCTTTCAAAATTTCAACTTAATTTTAGAAAATAACACCTAAATGCTAAGAAACTTTTGTGGCTTCAATCTGTATTCATTGGAACTCATATACACTCTCCAGTGCTCAAACTATGTCTTCTAGACATGAAGACATCTTTTCTAAAATCTTCATAATGGGCATACTCGGTATATTCAAGGTGCTTCTGCATTAAACTCTCTTATATTGTTATTCGCAGAGGATATTTTTTGCTTAACAGGAGAGATTGAAAATGTGTTTAAACAGAATGCAGTTAGTCCCTCAAACAGAAATATGTTTCCATTACAATATTCTACACTTAAAAACCATAGGCAAAAGTGGAATTTAAAACCCTGGAAAAAGATGAAAATTTGAAAGAATACTCTGCATAAAAATAGGTGAGTTCAAAGAATCAAAAAGAAACAAAGAAACAGGGCTACATGGGTATTTCTAGTTTCATGTTCACCACATGGTGCTTTGGCACCCCATGTTTTTGCATGGCAAATAAGGGCCATAAGGAATACATGTGGGGACTAACAGAGCCTGGGCAAATGCTACCTGATGATGCTCAGTCTGGGACTCTGCTCTGTGGAGCCAAGCAAGAGCAGGACTTGTTGCCAGTACAGAGTGCTTTATACTACACATCTGGTGTCCAAAGCTTTGCAGAACTTTTCCAAACCATCATTATTCTCCTGATACAGTAGGTGAAGATGAGGCAGGGAGTTTAGTGGTTCACTGAGGTTCAAACTGTGTATCACTTTAAGAGCAAGAAATAAAACTTCTAAGTTCCAGTTTCCATTCTTCTATTCATCCCGCTAGATTTTGCTGTCTTACAGCACCACATAAAGGGAAAATGAACTAATTTCTATTTTTTCTTTCCTACAATGGTACTACCTAAAAATAACTAAGATGGTTTTTCTACAAATTAATTTTTTTCAAAGTGTGAGTATAGATGGAACAAGTGAGGTTCTCAAAATATTTTTAAGATTTTATTAATTTATACCACAGTTGAAATAGTAGTTTGTTGCAGAAATGCTGAATTACTCCATATTACCATAATATTGATTTTTTTGTACAGACCACCCTACAATTCACAGCATCTCTGTTTTATCTTGTCACTGGTGTGAATGTATTGCGCTTATCTCGAAACTTAAACAGTAAGTGCTCCTGCAGCTTCCTTTGTCTGTTATACAAAGGAAATAAACATCCTTTTGTTACCTTTGCTACTGTACCTTGAAAATGCAGTGAAATGGAATTGCAAAGTGCCTGGTTTCTTGGGTTCCTCTTTTGATGAGCATGCTTATAGCTGGACTGCATGGTTCTAAGTAACTTTACAGTAGAAAAAAAATGGTTGCTGTTTATCCCCACTAAAATCCTAACCTAGTGTAATATTGACCCTCTGTCAGTGCTCAGCTATTGAGGGAAGTGGGGCTCTGTCTTAATATGCTAGTTTTTAAAAGACAAATCACTGCATCTACCCTGAATGCTGAGGTGACTGAGTGGAACCCTAAAATAGTTGATAGGGTTTGATACCAGAGAGGAGCATTTCAGTATTTTATTTTTTTTTACTTTATTTTAAAATTTAATTTAATTTATTTTAACATTACTCTTCTTACAGAAAGCTAGCATCTCTTGCAGATATCATGGTTTGATAACACTGAACCCAGGGTATGGCCTTTTCTTGATCAAAGAAGAAAAGGTTCCAGTTCAGCAGTGTGGATTTGAGGACATTTTATTCCCCAGCTGCACCTTCTGATGCCAAAGAATGTCCCAATGCCCTGTGCAAATATGACAAGCAGAAGACACCAGAAAGAATGAAATTGCATTCAAAAGAGCCTAAAATCTTCATAGGAGGACCTTGTTAACACTACTTCTACACCTTAAGATCTGAAATCATGTGTTTTTATGGAATATAAACTTATGGAAATCATTTTGAGAGACGTAAGTGTGTAGCCTTACTTAAAAAGAGGAGCAGTGCTTTGCAAAATCCCTCAAGAGAGCCTGAGCTTCTTCATAGTAATGAAGAAATGTCAGTGGAAGTTGATGGTGCGTGTGTGCATGTGTATGCATGTTGCAGGGAAGGGGAGAAAGGAAGGAGGCAGCCTCCAGAATTTTTACATTTCAAATGTCTTTTGGAAATCACTTGTGTACTCTAACACATGGTCCCAAACTCTTTCTGTGCTATTAAAAACGGTCTGCATACAAATCAGTCTGCTGTAAAAAATTGCTTTGACAATAGCAGTTTTAAGTGGTTGATGGCTTCAAGTATGCAGGATCTCCCTTGGCTCTTGATCCAGTGTGTAAGGGAGGATGTTTATCTGTTATACATGCATTCCTGTGATGGTAAAATAGAGCATATTCTCCTCTGTTATTTCTCCTCTGGTTTAGTCTCCTTGTCTTTTTGAGGCAGATGAAAGTATTGTTCAGTTTATACAGCATCACTATCTGTTAGAAATTGTGTAATGTCTCCTCTGAAAACTGTAGAAGTTAACTGAAGCATTTCAGAAACTTGAATGGGCTTTGAATCTCACTCATATTCCCTTCCTCAGTTTACTCACTAGCACATTTCTCCCCAAAAATATAATCAGGTACATCACACTGTACAGATAATTTGTCTTTATATGAGCCCTGTTCAGCTCTTTAGTATATCAGCTGGTAAACCTAAGGCAAAGACTGCTAAGCATCTCAGGTCTGTCCATAACTGGAAACCCTGTACCTGGACACAGACCCATAGGTTTGTCTGTCCTTTGACAGTAAACCAGAGCTGCCTTCTTAAATGTTTCACCCCTTCAAAAACACAAATCCACTGAAGTATAAGAACATTTAATATCTGGTGACCAAAGTCCTATAGTTTGTATAGAGTAAGGTATGTTTTCTACAAAGTAACTAAACCACTTTGGAGCCACAAATACATGCATATATATAGATTTTTTTGTTAATATTTATTTGGTAGAATAAAGCATTGAAAAAGAAATATACACTAAACTGAGAAACTTAAATTTTTCAATAGGAAAAGAATCTGTGAGAATAACCATAAGAAATTAGAATTTAATTTTGAGGAGTGAACACACTAAACCCCCCAACACACTGGATTGATTTTCCAGAGCTTTATTCTGATTTTTCGTGTTCCACAGAGTGCTGTTTGCCTCACGGTGTGAAGCATGCTACCATACCATGTTGTTTGCCCAGGCACTGAGCAGTTACTTGCATCAGACAGCTGCCGAGAGTCACATATGAGTGATGCTGGCTAACACTGCTGCATAATGTGGCCGCTTCCCTGCTCGCCCTCCCTTACAATTCTCTAGGTGCCTGTTCTCCAAAAGAAAGTTGAACGTATCGTTAGAGCTTTTGCTATTGTTGCTTTGGCTTTTAGAAAGTTAACTGAAACTTGGAGAGCTGAGTGCCTGTACTACTTTATGACCCTTAAATTCCCAGTATTGCCTTTTTGTACTGCCTATTCCAGACTGAAAAATTTTGAATAGGATTTGCACCAGGGACCTTTAATGCATCATTTTACCCCTCTATATTACACCATGGCAGCCAAGCATGTCAAGTGTTATAATAGTAGGGCTGGTAAAAAGGGGAGCTATAAAGTTGAAAGTAGTACTGTATTAGTAGCCATTGTGAAAGAGTTTTAGGAAGATGGAGTGAATGATGATTTTAAGTTATTAATCTTGTGCTGTGATTGCTCACATAGCTTCTGGTACACTGAAATTATTAATTTTATGCAAGAAATACGCTCTTTTCTTTTGCAATTTATTAGTGCTCATCCTCGTATTTTCTCATTTAGAAATGGCTTAACTTAAGGCAACATGAAAAGATTGCTGGATGTGGAAAGAACTTTGTAGTGCACTGCATCACGATTGTTCAGACTTCAAAGCAACCCTTAGAAAAACTGTAAATAAGGACTAAGGCATAGAAATATACCAGCACCTGGGAATACTCGGCACACTGCACACCAGAACAGAATCCAAGCCCTGGCAAAGAGCCAGCCGCCGGGGATAAATCTGGAAGGGCTTAATACATGCTGAAGAACCGATCCACTTCGAAACAAACTAGGTGGGTGTACTTATCTCCTTGTCACATACTATAGCAATTTCTCTACTTTGAATATAAAATAGGTCTTGTCACGATGTAATAGACCACAACCTAGCAATCCAAGTGCACAGAGCTAAAACTTGGAGTTTATAGGTACTGCTCACATCCATCCAGAAAGAATGTTTTGTGTGTTTGTAATTTTTAATGGGCAGTAGTTCTGAGTCATTTCAGAAAGGGGAGATACTGAACTAGTAGTTGAGGGAGGTGAACACTAGTAAGTCTGAGTAATAAAATAGCGTAACAAAAGTCGTGGATGAGTAATTTGTAGAAGTTGCCATAGTTATACAACAAAACATGAAGTTTCTGTTTGTATAAGGACAAATTAGCTGTTTCCTGCTCAATAGTGAGTTTTACAGGTTGGCTGAAAATGTTTTTTAGCCGTTAAATCTTACGTAAAGAACTGGCAGATGAGCTGTTGCTGTTTGAAATTGAAACTACTGTCTCATGTCAGAAAACAGACCATATGTATACTTTAGAATCTGAAGCAAGGAAAAAATCTGGAGATTTTCAGCATCATAGCTGAGCAGTAAAACTTTGAGATATAAAAGCTTTCCCAGTCAAAGGGATCTGTAGAAAGTAATTATTAAGTACAAAATGAAATGTTAGATTTCTTTTAGGCTTCCTCGATACCCTAGTCTCTCTTTTCCTTCAATATATATTTCTCTATTGTTGCAGGTTTCACTGGGGAAAAGCCAGCTTCAAATTTATCCCTAAGCTAAAACCCATAAAATGTTTGACAAAATATTAGATATCTTGAAAACTGTGTTAAATATAAACTCTCTTGTTGCTGGTGTATATTCTCTATGCATTGCATGTGCAAATGCTGTTCAGATACGACAAGAAGATATTACCCAAATACAAGAAGTATTAACCAAATATATGTCTTTTAGATCTCAGAGCCTTTTGAAGAGCTGCACAGTCAATGCCTATACATACATGTAGACCTCTGCAGATTTTTCCTTGGAACTGTGGTTTTTGGCACTTAAACAGCCCCTCTCATCCCCTCTACTTTTCCTCTTTTCTTTCTCCTTTCTTCCTCCATTTGCACACACGCATTTCACTGTTTCAATTTTTGGCCTGTGTATGAAGTTATTGATAACTGTGCAAATATGATGTTCAATAAAATCCTTTTACTTCTGCAAACTGTGCTACTTACAGAGACTGTTGGCTAATAAAAAAGCACCAGTGGTATTTGTATAGGATTGCTATCTTACAAAATCTTTCACAAGAGAAGGATGTGGTTCGTTTATTGAAGACAAATCTCTTTCAATCACACTGATTTTTGCTTGTTAACCCTTTATGTCAGGAGAGCTGTTCAGGAAATGTCAAGAGTTGACCTTCCAATATGTGCTTCTGTGACTGGCTAATAATTTCCTGTTTGGAATGGAGGTTTCCTTCTAGGTGATTAGCAGGTAGATTAATACCTGTTGAACAGTGCATTAAAAATGGCATAGACCTGACAGTTAATTCATGTATGGGATCTAACATTCAGCTCTTGAAAATCAGGCAGCCCACTTCAGCCTGTACATTCAGCGTAACAACAGGTTTGAAGGGGAGCAGATCATAGTGTAGTGGTGGTGAGACACGAACCTGATTTTTTTGTCTCTAATGCAACGTTTTGTGTACAGCATGTGAAAAAAGTTTGGGTTTTTTTAAATGTGCTCTAGAATGCAAACTGTGGCTGCTTGTTAATTTTTTCTGCAAATACCTAAATCTGCCTTTTGACTAGGGATGCATACTATAGGTTTTTTATAATTCCTATTTTTTAATATTCTAAATATCTCCCAATATATTGTTTTTGGAGGATATATACTGCCTAGCAGCATCACTTCAGAAGAAGACAAAAATATTAATAGGAATGATACTGGCTGTTTTTAATTTTTATTCATCTGCTGACAAAATGTTTAGCACAAAATGAAACGTCATGGGGCTAAACACACATGATTTATATTGTTTTTACTTAATAGTTTGAGTTTAAAAGAGGGGACATAAGCTAAACAATACTCAAATATTTTGCTCTGACATGTTTCAAATAATTTATTGTACAGTTGATAATATTTATGGTTTAATAAGGACTTCAAAATAGAAAAATTCTGAAAGAGATGTATTTCTCAGTGCAGGGTAAATTAAAGAGAAATCAAAATACTCACGCACATATATTGCTTGTTTGATTTTTTTGTTGTTGTTATTGTTTTTGCTTTAAGGCCCAAATTAATTGTTTTATTTTTGATGTGAAGGCATAAAACCAATTCATTTGCACAATTCTACTTATAAGGAAAATTCACGCTTTAATCCGTGTTAGTAGATCTAAGAAGCCAGAACACCCGGCTAAGGAGTTTAGCATTTTATCACTTTATGTGTTATGTGTATGATCATTTAATAACGGTAGAAAACAAAACTGTCTCTTAAGGTAAAGATCAAACAGAGAAAAGACAAGGACATGTCAGGTTGCCCCAACCTGGCAGCCTGAATAGCCTCAATATTAACTGCAGAAGACTGTCTCAGGTAGTGCAAAGAATTTAACTTTGTCTGACTTTGCTAAATTTCTCTGGGAGTAGTAAGAGAGCCAAAAATGTGCTGGTAAGGACTATTAGGCATTTTTTTGAGAATACATCATTTCATATAAGCCATCAAAATATCTGCTCCTTGCTACCTTCTATTGGATAAATAACCCAGAACACAGATCTCATGGCCAATTTCCCCACATCCTACCATATTTTTTACCATGCTTTATTGCAAAGTTCTCACAGGTAATGCAGTTGCATATGGCGTCACTCTTTTTTCCTAGTCACTTAATTGCATTAAAATAGCAAATACACTGAGACACTTGGCATCAGTGTCCTCTCTTGCTTCTCAGAAAATAATATAAATGAGTTTACAGCTCCTTGCCAGCAGTAGAAAAACGATGCTTTTTCTGGAACCAACTGTGCTCCAAAGAGGGATTTGTGCTGCTCAACACATCTGTGTTGGCCCCAGTTAGTTTCCAAAAGGATGCACAGTTCGGCAAAAAAATCCTTTTTTACTCAGTGAAACTTTTCCCCAGCTTGATAGGTGCAGGCAAATTCATAATATATTCCACTCTTGCGGTTGAATAACAGATGTGCAGCAGTCTCCTTCAGATGTGGAACAGTCTGAGACATGAATGGGCTTATCGTTTCTGCCCACATAACTTGTACTGTAAAGATATTCCCGTATTGACTTTCCTTTTAAAGGACATTAAGGGACTTTGGAACTAATTCCAGTTCATCCCCCAGATCTCTCAGGCTTTTGCCTTACCTTTAGACACACTCTTGCAATATGATATACTATACAGGTGCCATTATTGGTGTGGCGATGTAAAATTCCCACTCTTAAAATAAACCATCTTGACCAGTCCCAGTTCATTGATCACTTCTCATGAGAAAGTAAAGGGAAACTGCACTTCAAAAGAGTGCTAATATTTCAAAAGTGGAGTCACACATACCCATAGGAGTAGTGAGGTGCCTTATGTTGGGACCTTTGACTCTCCAGGCAGGCAAAAGTAGAGTGGGTTGTAAGTGGGGCAGAGATTTCTTGGTGAACAATAAATTCACTGAGCAGCGTAGTTTGAGGAGTTATTTAGCTATCCGTGGACCTCAGTGGTTTTGGATGGATTCAAGCTGGCTTCAGATGTGGGCAAAAACAGAGATGCAGTTGTGGGAGCCTTGGGTTCAATTCCTTACTCTGCCTGAGGGTATCTGAAATCGCAGCTCCCATGTCCCAGGAGAGCACCTTAGCTGCTAGTCAGGCTTAAAGAGTCATTCACATTCTCTTGCTCAATTAATATTTAAATACATTATGGCAAGTGCCACTGCTCCCACAGGAGGGATTTCGGGAGCTCCACACTTGAACACCTAATAGCGTGGTGGTTACGCTGCTCTCCTGAGTGGCACAAGACCCTGGTTCAAACTCATTCTGTCTGATTCAGGATGATGCTGGAACCAACACCTTTCTGGGGAAAGTTGTTCCAGTTTGCCTGGGGTACCTAAGTATGCATGGAGCAAAGGAAAGAAGGCTTTCTAGCACTGCAGATGAGATGCATTACAGAAGTGATTGCTGGGCTCCAGCCTCCTTGCAGTGCCGCATACAAAATGGGTCAGCCCCTGGGGGCTGGCTGGCTTTGCTGGGACATGCTGGTCAGTACAGTCTCCTGGCAGGTGAGGGCTCGGGATCATATGTCTTGGTTGGAATAAAGGTCTTGCAAAGCCTGGGTGAATTTCCCACCAACTGGGCTATTAATTAAGGAACCTGCTCTCTGGAAGAGTTCTGAATGTATCCCTTTCTTTGCTTTCATATTGTCAAAAGTGTGTCCAAACTACTGGGTTTGGAATGGAATGTTTTATATTGATTGAAATGAGATTGTGCTGTTTTCCTTCTTCTTTCAAAAAATATTCTTGCATAATTTTTTTGAGCAGAATTCTTCATTTTTTGTTCAGTTCTTGGATAGTGCTAATTTATAAACCATCTTTTTGCATGCAGGCAATATTTAAATGAGTCCAAGCCTCTTAAATAATTGATCCTTGCACAAGTGCTGATTTTTTGGCAGTATTCACCACAGGGATGAAATTTATGCCTATCTGGTAAACCAAACCGAATTGCAACAGAAGAGACTGTCAATAGAAGTAGGACTGGATGTTGTTGACAGGTACATTAATGAAGTGAAAGGCACTTCACCAGTTCCCTTTCTTCTTCACTCTGTCTCATCCAAGAAATGTCATGCCAGAAGCAGCAGAGATGTGGCACAGAGAGAGAGCAAATGGATGATTCACCTCCAATTTCATTTTGTAGACTATTTTGTACTTCCAAATAGGGGGGCCAGACCCAAGGTTAGGAAGATATAATAAATTCTCTTTGCTGTACATCAAAATCCTCCAACAAGTCTCCCTTCTTTCTGGTTTGTCATGTTGTGTAACAATTTATTTTGAAATCCAGGTATCATTTATATGGCATATTCTATGCAATTTAGTACATAAAATCTAATGAAAAGACAAATATTTCTTGTTTCTATAACACTGAAATACAGAGATACAATTATACTGTTTTTTTAAAATGCTCTGTGAGACCGCAGTCAGAAGATCATGCCCACAGTAAGGATGATAAATTTGAGGCAGAATCATGTAATTTATGAATAATATGTGTACTCTCTAAATTGTTACCTAGGTCATGGTATAGCATTGATTTTTAAAGAGAAATTCCGTTGAAATCAATGTGCTGCTGCACTTAAAAAAATGGATGGAATAGAAGAAATGCTAAGTGCGTGTCTTGCACTGTATAACGTCCCTCATTTTCTGCTGTAAGACATATCCTTAAATCCTCTCTTTGTTTAAATTTGGAAGGCGATGAAGTAAAGTTCTCATTTTCTTTCCTCAATTTTTAGTTCATTCAGTGTAGTAGGAATAAATAGCTTTGTGCAGCATCTGAGAGTAGAATGCTTTTCATATTTTTCTGCCATTTACTGTACCTCTACACTTATTGCACATTCACAGTTGCATGACAGTTCCTACCAACATAATGAGACCCATGCTTGGACTGAGACATTATTAGAGATCTCTCTGAACTGGTCAGACAGCATATTATTATAAAATAATAAAAAAGTGTGCCATTTTTAACATGGTCAGTAAATAAAAGACAGTGCTCTCTGGATGCCTGCTGATGTGAAAGACCAGAAATATTTCAGTCCATTGTGATTTATAATCGTCAAATATGTATGAATAATACAGATAAGATGAACTCCCTAAGCAGTTCAAGTGCTTTCAAACACACCGATTCTCACCCCATGACCTTTAGTTTAAAGGTGAACTGCAAAGGATTTGCTAAAAAAAATTAGACTTGTGCCTTCTTTTGCTTCATCCTAGTGTATCAAACAAGTGTAATAGCTTGTATTTCAGATGGCTCTACTACCACTTTTTTTTCCATATTAAAGAGGTAAAAGATATAATTTGAGGTCCACTTTGATTTTGTTGGGAACTCTTGGAGCTCATGGAGTTGTTTATCAACCCATAATTACAGGTGAGGTTTTTTTTTAAAAAAATAATTGAAACAATAATTGAAATTAAGCATTGTTAAAATGAACAAACCTCAAAATTAACAAATACTATAGACAGACAAAAGTTGGTGAAATTTGGGCTGTTCACACATTATTGACTATGAACTGTCTCTGAATAGTCATGGTTAAAAGACTACGTTTGCTGTGCATTTGTACAAGTTCATGCACATGGAGTAGATTTCTGTCCTCATGTATTAACACTATGAAGCTAAGTAACAATAGTAACAATAAAATCTAGAAAAATGGGGAAAATATTTCAAGAATAAGACTAATTTTTAGACATGGAAGACTGAGCCAAAAGAAAAAAAAAAAGCATTCAACATTTGCTAATATCAAAAGCTCACAAAAGAAGGGAAATATCTATGACTGTCGCAGAGGTGACTACAAGGGGATTTAGGGGCTGCAAGGCATCTCCTTCTCATACCAAGAGGAGCAATGGTCTTAATTACTTGTAAATAAGTCTGATTATTTCAATATGATAGTGGTGTGATTATTTTTCTATTCAAATGACAAGGAAACAGTAACTTTTCTCAACACTGCTAAACCTCAATTTTTTTACTCATGGCTTTGGTATTATAGCAAAAAATATGGCAATTAAACCTGCCAAATACAGGTTTAATGTACACCAAAATCTAGCTTAAAATTAAAGAACGTGTTTTTCTAATTGCAGGGTATTAGTCTTCCCCTAAAGATTGGAGTCACCCTTCCATGTCTTTCTGTAGTTGATCAGTAGTGAATAATAATTAGTGCTTTTTCTTAAAACATATTAAATAGAGTTGACAATGATTTCTCTGATTCTTTGCTTGGAATTTTAGTCAGTTGTCTCCTAGGCATGAAAGTCAGACCTGTTAAATGCTGATATGGTATCATGGGATTCATGATCAGAATTTTTGCTGCAGTGCAGCTCCTCATCCAGAACTGACATTACGTCCCACTCAGCAGTGTCAGGATCAGCTGCGCTATCATTATCTGTAGCAGCAACAGCAGTGTCTTCTGGACATAAAAGTTTTCCCATTTATTTCTATGGATGTTTTTGATTCCTGATGCTTGCATAATTGTTTGTTCCTTGTGATCACTTTCCCAAGCATACAGGAAGTATTAATATTAAACAGGAAATATCTTTTTTGGTTATCTTATGGAGCCTGTGGCTCAAAGAGTTCAATTTTCCATTATGCCTCAGATTGTTCACGTGGCTTTCAACATGCCTCTTAATTCCTTTATGTCCTATTTCTATAAAACCCCACCAAAAATCAGTGTATTTCCCCACGAGAGAGTAGTGACTATAGGACACATTCTAAAATGTGAACTGCTCAGACACTGTCTGATAGGGTGCATAACTTTTTAAGAACTCCTAAGTCATAAGGAATTGCAAAACTACAGCAACGACAGTGTCTGTTGCTGTAACTAAGTGTCTGCCTAATGGCAATTACATAATTTGTATGCATTTTCATTATGAGAAAGACCTAGTCATACTGATCTCATCAGGCTAAAGTATATCAGATCATTCTGGCATGGCTGCTATCAAGACTGTTTTTCTCTCTTGTTTTGCTCACTTTTTCAAAAACAGTGAGAAAGTATCCTTGTAGACAGATCTCAACACAGGAGGGTTGCCAACTTATTCTTAAAAGTGGTTCAACATGTTGAAACCCAAAAATGTTCAAATTGCAGCCGACTTGACCTCTTTGTGATCCACCAGCACATGATGACAGATGGCACATGTGGACATAACACTTCTTTTACAGAAATGTTTCTCTTTGCTTTGCCAGGCTTTGAGATAGGAAGTGTGTGATTGTGGTTTGCTATCTGTGTTTCATGTGTGGATTCCTTGAGAAGCATATGCATTTCATATTTCATCACTCCGAAGTTTGTGGTGAGCATCTCACTGTGGGATATGCTGTTCCTCCGTGCTGACCACTCCATCCTGAAGGACAGGTCCCCAGCCATCTGTAACCTTCTTTGCAGTTGATAAAAAGAAAGATATGCTTTCCATGCAGCTGTGTTAATTTCCCGTATGTTTGTTATAGAGTATCTGAAATGTCTGGATTTTATGTGCAGCAGCCAACATGTTGTGAACATTCCTTATGTTACGGAAAAAAAAGTTTTCCAGGCTGAGTGTAGGTGAAAAATGCTATGAGATCCAGAATCATGCATTGCATTCAATTCCACTGTTCAAAACAGTGAATTCTGGGGAAAAGTCCACTGGTTTAGTTGTGGCCTTGACATATCTCAGAGCTGTCAGAAACTCTTTGGCAGGATGACTTGTGTCTCTCCATGTCAATGACAAATATTAAGGTAAGTAGGGCAATGGCTCTACCCTGTGATGTGATGATGAAAGGAGTGATCATAGAAATCATAGATAAAGATGAGGAGGAGATTTGTTTTCTGTCATTTTTGAATGTGTCTTGTGTATCTTGTCCTTAGGTCCAGTACTTTTTTGGATGTAATAATATTACATACCATAATATTTGATGTTTTGTGGTTGTTCAGCTGAGGTGTATGGATACTTCTGCTCCAATATTTGATTTCAGTATTCTGGTTGATATGTAAAAGAATGAAAATGTCAGATTTAACCATAAGATGGATTCTGTTTTCAATCACTATGCAAGGTGTTATCTGCCTTGTTTAAAGCGAGTCTGGAAAAAATATATTGTAAGCAGAACTGTCTTTCCAAATGATCTTGTATTGCTGTTACTGCAAATGAGTCCCAAGAATGGAATGCAAAAGGCGTTCAGTGACACTGGGCAGGATGATAATTTACAATAGTGAGATCACTCACTGCTCCAGTACAGGGCATATTTTATACGGTGGTTTTCCCAGTAACTACTTAGCTATACATAAAATTTTATTTTTATTCCAAAACAGGGTACTTACTTCCTTTTCCTACTTATCAACAGAATACACAGCATGTGATGAAGACCGAAATAGAGTTCATGCTGTAGAGAATGATTTGTCATTAAAGAATGGTGTAATATAACCTTTGTCTAATGGTTTATATTTATATTCATTTATGATGAAAATACACAAATTTTTCTTTGAGTTCTTACTATTTACATTGTGTATTCATTTTATATACTTGTATTGAATGTAACCAGGCCACAGGTTTTTTTTTTTCATTTGAGTTTAAATGAACAAACCAAGACCTTTTTATGATCTTTTGGGTCTTGTATACTCAGGATGATTCATATTATATAATTTTATGATAAGTGGTACTTGTGGCATCTAATGATAAATTGCTGGTTCTCTCTCATAATAAGTAACAAGAAAAAGTGACAAGAGTTAGTTATACTTCTAAAAGCTTTAGCTTCTTGGCAAATATTGCATTAATGAAAAGGCTACTCTAAATATATGTTGACTATTGTGACAGAAGTTTACACATCACTATGGCAAACCTCTCCACTCATGCACCCCATGTTTTCTTTCTACATTCAAATGCCCTAGAAGAGAAACATCAATGGTGGAGTAGTTGAGGAAGATTTTATGTGAAGACTTATTGCTTAGTAATAGTTGATAGCAAATATAGACACAGAATGAGTTTGTTGGGAGTAGAGGAAAATAATTCTTTTGGGATTATGAACTTAAAGTTGAAGTTTGCTATTAAAAGCAAGTCAAAATAGCCAAAGTAGGATGAGTATGTAATTCATGAGTTTTAAGATTACTTATCATTATATTAAAAGATCAGGAAGAGAAATTTTTGACTCAGCAACAAGTTTAATATCCATTTTTCAATGTTTGTTTAAAAATGTCTTCTTTCCTTTCTTTCTCCTTTGTATTCAGAGATTCTAGTCATTACTTTAATAAGATACTGGCTGTTCAAAGAAACCATCAATATTTGATTTTGTTCCTCATGTAAGATTTTTGATTAACCTCCCCACACCCTCCTCCTTGCCCTCCCCAAACAACAGTGCAGGTTATCCTGCATGTCTTTACCTATAAACAAACTTTAAATAAAAGTATGTTTGCTTCACTTAAATGTTCCATAGAAAAACCTCAAAAAGGGCATAGTTCCCTTTCACAGTAACTTTTAAAAAACATTTTTCTTTCAAAATTTTCTTTTTATTACATGTTTCTTTTGCCATTCTGAACATAATTAAAATGTTTACTTAGAAGAATAACAAGATTTCTTAAAATCTTACCAGATGTATTTGAACAATTAAGATGTATATTTTTTATTATCCATATTGACCCTGGTTAATTGCTAGCTAATTTTTTCAGATGAAAGATTGTCTCAACAGATTATTTTGCTTTAGGTGGATACCAAAACCTCAAAGAGGAGTATTCTCTACATTCTCATAGAATCTGAGTGGTTATACATATAAACTGTTTGCTTGTTTGCTTGGCTTTGAGAGTTTTGACTGTTGGGCACGATGACTTGGTATTTTCTAGTTAGAAAATGTCTGGCTGTGGCAAGGGACTTTTGGCTGGTGCATTGTGTTGTCAGCTCCTCTCAGTCGGATGTGTTGGTCATCAGTTCTCTAAAAAGTACAGCGACAGATTTCCTGCAGCACTCCTTGACAGAGTTGGAAGATTTCTTTAAAAGGATGATATTCCTTAGGTTCACAAATTTTAGCTAGTTCTGTTTATTTTTTTGTGTTTTAGTCTGGACATGGAGAGACTTCCTGTAGAAACCACCTATGGCAATTAAATAATTAACTAAGTAATTGCCATAGGTACACAATAGCTCTAATTTGCATTTGGTTTAAGAGTAATATCATAAAATTTATAGAATTTCATGAAGCCGTTTTTTTCCTCAATTAATAATCTGTCTCCTTAACCTTACTTCAAGAAACTTTAGCAGGACCAAAAAAGTAGCTTTTCTTCAAAGGTTTCTGTTTCATTTTTAAATTATGGAAGGAACGGAATCTGTGGTTTATCATTTCTTTTTTCTCTGTTACTGTTATAAGGCAGCTCTTAGTCCTTTGGCTTTTTAAGCTGTGTTACACCAATCCACGAAAAGTTTGTGAAGATTATTCGTGTTTCCTAATAGGATGGAAATGGAAAGCAGGTTTGGAAACAGTCTTAAACCTGGTTATCTTCATCACCCATACACATTTGTACGTGTTTCAGTCATCTGCCTAACATGTTCCTGTGAATTGCTTGATGTCATAAATTCACATTGTAGCCACAAAGGTACTCAGCTAAATGAAAGGCATTTCAGCATCCTTGGATCCAATGTGGAGGCAGCATTCCCAGAAATGACAGTGATTCCTGTAATATCTACTTGTCAAAGTGCTAAGCGTGTCTAGATTATGTCAGTGATGAGGTTGCTTGTACCCAGAGAGCTCTGAAGCTTGAGCAAAGGTTCTCTCTCAGAAAAACCTAGGAGGATATCAAAATAGTACTTCATCAACTAGATGGACACAGCTTTTCCAGAGACAGCTGGCACAAGCAGAGCAGCATGGGAATCTGCAAACCTGTGGAAGAGCACCCTAAAAACGCAAGGGAACCTTGGTATTTCTTTGGTATTGCTCCATGTAATTTCCTTCCCGCATGTCTGCACAAAAGGAAGCTCCAGTTATTTTAAACAGCTTGTTCATCTTGTGTTGGATCCTCTGATACAGTCGCTTTGCAGGAGAGATCCTTGGGGTGATTATAGGACTGTTATTTAACCCAGCAAAACAGAGAGGGAGGCTAGGTAGAGAACTACTTGAGCAGAGAAGCTATGTCTGATGTAAAATAATCTAATAATATTTCCTAATCTTTTGATCGAAAAAGAAATATTTGGATGCTAAATTCTCGTGCTATTTACCAAATAAATAGAACACAGACATGAGAAAATCTTGCTGCTGTCTGTTGATGATGCCTTTAGCCCTCAGAAATAACAGCTACACAAATATATATACATATATATAAATATATATATATTCATGCAAAAACACACATATACTTCTATCCAAATACACACACACAAACACATACTTTAGAGATGTTTGGCAGTAATTAGTTTCATAAATCTGAGGTTTGATTTCCTACTAATGTGCAATGATACAATCAAACTTTTGAATAAATTATAAGCAAAATCTCTCTGTTGTCTAACATTTGACCTGGAGTTTCTGTAACCTGCTGTTTATTAAGACATACGGTACAATTAGGAGCTCTAAACACTTACAAGGATCTGTTGCCTGGGGGAGTATGTACACAGCATCTCCATTAAGCAATTTAAGTATTGTTAGTGTCAGTTTTAGCTTCCATTTTTTTCACTTTCATTTCCTGTTCTAAGTACATACTGTGCAGCCCTCTGCATATTACATGATAGTGGATAAAGAAAAATTGCCAGGAGAAGCGTAGTTTATTTGAAACTGCGTTTTGTCACCAGTGGTTTCCCTTCCCCAATTGTATAACTGCATTCCTTCTGGCCATGAACAAAGGTCAGATGTTCAGAGTAATTTTATTAGATCTATCAACAGCCTTTGATACCTCACAAATGAGGGATTGCTGACCCGCCCGCTGTTGCCGCTTTGTGCTTTCTCTTGTGGATAGTTTAGTTTAATCTGTTGCTTACTTCTTCCGTGCATTGTGGACTCAGGATGACTGGGTGTATAAAGCTCATTAAAGGCAAAATATTTTCATCTGGGCAGAATACTATTCCCGTGTACAGAAACTTGCCTCTGTTGTGTAAAATATGGGGAAATCAGCGTTATACCATGCAAAACTAATGGTAGAAGACTCCCTTTGAATTTTTTTCTTTGATAACAGAATGTCTCTTTTGAGTCCCTCTGACAGGAAAGCCAAATATAAGGGTCACTTCTGTAGCAGCTTCACAGATGCTAAACTCTAATACCAGTACTGCAATCTAGTTGTTTTATGGTGATATTTGGTGTCATGGTTAGTCTTTTCCTTGTTTCCATAAGAGATTTTTTTAGAGGGTTGAAGCAGCTGTTATCCTGCTTTTTTAATTTTATTTGTAGATCTTTTTTCTTTTGCTATGGTTTGCTGTTTGAGCAGTTCTTAACTGTCAACTGTTAGAGAAATTTCTTTGCATTATGGCCCAATTGTGCAACAATGATTTCTCTCCATCTGCTATATTTCTCATTTCTAATTAAATCTGAGCACAGGCTCAAATACATCCTGAAATGCCTCATATTGAACACAATTCATGTTAAGAGTAGGATATTAAATTAATGTTGGCAGATCTGAAAGAGCCACAACTACAAAGGCAAGACATTGATTGTGTTTTAAGTAAACCAACGTAATCTGCAGCCCATATTCTGTCTCAACTACCTCAACACCCGATTTCCTACTCTGTGTTGCTTAGCACAACTGTTCTTCGCAAGACATGTTGTAGTTCCAGCTTTGGAGCCTAATTGGTGCATATTAAGGTCATATTATGGTCTGTAAGGTCTAGGAGGCTTTTACTGGCAGATTTGCATGTGTTTGTGTATTTGATCCTACAATGAAACAGTCTTTTCCAAAGCTTTGTCATTTGGGATTTGGAATGTCCTAAGATTTTGGATATTCTAGAAGTATTTCAGGTGTAACGCAGTTACTGCTGGGGCAGACTTGGTTCCCTGCCAGCCAACCTGCATTGATTTATTTTACATGGACAACAAGACTTGAGGAGGGGACAGATGGAAAGGAAGGTGAGTTCATCTCCTGGCATCTCACTGCAAGATGTCATTAGCACAAAACTACGATGAATGCATGATACTTGGGAACACCTCTGAGCCCTGTGACACAGGAACAAGTGCTGGAGTCCTTAAAGGGACTTAGAAGTTCCTGATGCATGTATAAAACATAAAAAACATGCTCTGAACCTATAAGTGTGCATATATCAGCACCTAATACAGCCTAACTACACTATTTGTAAGACATTAAGCCCTCAGTAAACATGAAATGTTTTTAAAATAAGAAACATATTAATAGTGAAATTGCCAAAAAGCACATTTAATATAGTAACCAAGAATTTAAATAGTCAGGAGTGAGTTAATGATCTGTCCTGACAGGGTTTTAACCTTGAGGTTATGGAACAACAGCAGAGATTGGAAAGTGTTAGGCACATTGGCTCCCTTGGATCTGTATACTAAAGAAATGGAAAAACAATACTAGGGGAAAAACGTTTTTCTTTTAAATTCATTTCAAGGCACTTGAATAAAAAACACTGGAGGCCCTACAATACTAAAATCATCGGTCTGCTAAAATTGGCAACTACATCTCAGCATCTGCTGACTGAGCTGACACACCCAAGGCATTCAATTATCTCACAGCAGCCACACGCCCTGTTGTGTTTTGGTTTGCACTTAATGCAGTCACTTGGTGACATTTAAATGCGGGCTAATTATAAACACTTTTCATACACAACTGTTCCAAAATCTAATTCCTATGCATATTCATGTTGAATCTGGTTTACATACAGAGTCATCACTGGAGTAATTGTGATTAAAAACTATGGCACAGTTATACTGATTAGCATCCATTAGACTCACACCCATTATACAGTAGCTCTTGATCCTTCATAAATATTTTTTATTATACATTCTATTTATTTTTCAGCATGTTATTTGATTAAACTTATACAAAAAACAGATTTGTGAACTTTTTAGAATAGGAATTTGTTTGATTTACATTCCTTATAGACAATATATATTTTAACTGTTGCTTCTTTCTGGTTTTCAATTTGATAAAAAAAGTCAGTCATTAAAGTTTGAAAAAGAGGAGCATTGTGGCTTTTTTCTAAGCTAGAGAATATCACATTTTCAAATTGTTTTTACCTTTAAGCTAAACCACTGCATATTGAATGAAAAACAATTTTTTTGTGCAAAAGAATGCTTTGCGATTGATACCAAAAATAAATCAGCCAAATTATTATCTTTTGTCTTAAAACTTCTATAAATCAAGAGGCCCAGATGCATAGTTTAATAACACGATGCTGCAACTTTAACAAGGACTACATTTGTCTTTAAGTCCACATGATAGTGAAAGCTTAATATGAAAAACTTTTGTCTAGCACAAGTGATTTGAAGATGTTTTGCTCCATGCATGTGAACTCAGCAGGTGATTCTTGCCTATCTTTGATGTCAAACAGCACAAAACTTCAGTGAGTAGTAGCTTCAGAAATGCAATAGACATAGCTGAGTCTTCATATGAAGCTCATGCTTGAACTACATCAGAAGAACTGACATCTATTATGGTGAGCAAAGACAAGTGTTTGAAAAGAGATTCAAACAGAAGTGTCAGAATTTACAGTGCATAGTTTTATATAAGTTGATTTTAACCAAGCATATCTCTATGAACTCTGCAGGATAGAAAAGAAATTTCAAAAGGCAGAGAAATTGTTGTCATCTAAGGGCATGGAATGTTTTAATAGCTTAAGGAAGAACATTTCTGAAAGGTTATATGGTGATCCATTTACTTTGACTGAGTAATAAGGCTCATCATTGTCACGGTGAGGTTTTTAACCCTTAGAACAATGAAAATGTTCCAAATGTATTGCTAGAATTAAAAAGATGAGAGTAATTGGCTCTTTTAGAGATTTTTAGTCTCTTCAAATACACATCTCACATTAAGAGATATGAATAAATAACGTGCACTTTTTCAGTCACCATATGTCTGACCTGGACTTTCTGATCAGTCTAGACCAAGACATACCTTAGGGTAAGGACTTGCACTTATGTGTTAACACTTTTAAGGGAAGAGCATTTAGACAAGAGTTCCATTAAAGACCATTCCATTTGTTTATTATCTTTCTTCCATATATTAATTTTCTTTCCTCGTCCTGAATACGTACATCCCCACGTGCATTACATGGCACAGGAAAAAAACCCCTTTGTAGAAGTGTAGTTTGTTTGAAACTGTGTCCTACAGGATTACTTACAGCAGGGCGCCGAAACTATTCCCAAGGACTCCAGTGTCACAAAACAATCGAATTGTTCTTCTGGAAATGCTGCTTCTTTTGTTAAAAACATGGAGGGGAAAAAGGTTAATAATAATAATAATAATAATAATAATAATAATAATAATAATAGGCAGAACTCCAAGGCAGAATTCTTTGGCTGAAGAAAAAAAGCTAGAAAATAATGAATTTTCTAGCTGGTAATCAATAATATGTAGGAATGAGATTTTTTTTTAGGTTTTCTTAATTTGCAAGTAAGATATATGGGGAGATAGTTGCTTAATTATTATGATTTGAAGTTTATTGAGTTTTTAAAATTAATTTCTCTACTTTCTATAAGTATATAAAACCTCTAGCTTTTAGGGAAAAAAAAATTAAAAACACCAATTGAATTGAGCTTTGTCTTCACTTTGGACTTTAAGTCTTTAGAGGCTAATTTGTTTAAGGCTCTGAACTGTACTGCTGTATTTTTTTCAGATGCCTCTTCATTCCGTGAAAGAACTAGTAATTTAATTATAGTATAAATAAGTTAGTCCATACTACATTTACTTGGAAAGTCATTTGAAGGCATCTTACACTGTATTGAGAGATACTTGAAACTCCTGCCTGGCAAGCACAACTTAAGTGTTAATTTTTTACTATAACATTTATTTTCCTTGTTGTCTTTTCTTTTTGCTTACATCTGTATGTAACATAAGGTACAACAAAGAGTTGTGAAACCCTTCTGTACCTAATCACCTTTTTTATCTAGCAGGCAAAATTATGTAGTAATTCAAATGACTTTGCTTTAGAATAAATCATTAAACACAAATTTGGATCAAAATACAAATCTGAACTGAACTATGATATAATATTTTCATATGTTGCTGGCTAATCCTCACAATGTTCTATTATTTTAACATACTGAAGTCTGTGTAAAATGCAGCAAGGAGTTTTGAAATATTTTAGGCCTGTTTGAAGATACCGTTTCATTTTTTTGCAAGATTCCTCCTAGTTATAACTAGTTTGGACCTGAGACAGGAAAATGTACAACATCTTTAAACCATGGAAAGATTTTTAGAAAGTGAGCCTGACCCCAGAATAGGTTGATTGATAGGGTCTCAAGATAAAGTCTGTCACAGAATTTCACCCCTTTCATTCCCTCTCAGGAAAACACAAACAAAAAGCCCCTTAAATGACATCACAGGGATATTTTGGAAAATAACACCAAGAAAGAAAAAAATTACACAGATGTCATATACAGCTCCAATGGTATGTGCAGTCTTAGTTCTGGCTTAAGGCATGCAGGCTTGAGGAGTAATAAATTGTTTCTAAACTTAGGTAGTAATAAGAGTGTCTTTACAACAAGGCTTTCTGTTTCTATACAGAGAGGAAAGTGTCGTCACATTGTTGTTTTATCTTTGTGCTAAAACAACACAATTCCTTTTGGTAAATGCTCTCTTCCTAAAAAAGTAAGGCTGGCTGATTTGAAGTTATTTCATTTTAAAAATGGTTAGAAATTCTGCTGTGGGATTAACTTCACAAAACTACCAGAAGAAGATAATGACCTTTCTGGATGGCCTCTGAGTGGGTCTAGGAACACAGGGTATCTATTGCATCCTTCTTCCCAGGCTGGAAGACGTTTCCTGTATCCCTGGGAGGGTTCCTAACCACCATCCTATAAGACACCTTCAGAAAGGCTGTTCTTCACTTTTCTTTTACAAATACTTCATGTTATATGGAAGAGTGAAGAGATTCATTTACCTCACATATACACATTCATAAATGGTGTGCTTAGAGAAAGAGGGACTGCTCTGGCACTGTTTCAGTGCCCTTTCCTTTGCCTTTGTGCTTCTGAAATAGAGACTGAATACAATGTACCTGTTTTTCCAGGTATGGAAAAATGTACCAACATTTTTTCCCTTATAAACCAGAACAGCACAGTAAAACAATTAAGTGCAATGTAGTTGATAGCCTTACTGACTCCATTAATGAGAGACACCTCATTTCTGACAGCAGTTACTTGAGAACTTTCTAGGCTACCTAGAATTCAGTAGATGGTGGATAATCACCAAGACTATCCTTATGGAGATAATGTCTGTTCTTTACGCAAATGGTCTCTCACCAGGAAACCTTGCCATGAAAGTCTGCAGGGAAAAAGCTCCCCCTCTTGGACTTGAAATACTGGTCTGCTGGTTTTCTGGAGCTTTAGAGAATTATAAGGGTACTATCTGATGTACTTATTGCTGTCTTGGAGAGCCCTGGATGACCGAATACCTTGCAAGGGGACACTGTACTTCAGTTTAGGAGGTACCTAACTAGACAGTACATCATTAACTGAATCCAGGTCATTGTCTGGATTCAGGCAAAAAAGATATTCAAAAACCTCCAATTACAGGAATGTCATGCCTAAAAACTATGTATCTTAAAATGAAATGTTCACATTTCACTATTAGGCCCTTTCCTTTTTAGTAGACCACATCTTCAAGTTTTATTAAAAATGGTAACATGCTTTAAATGTCTATTAATGTATGTCTAATTATAATAGAAGGCCTATAAAAATCCTTCTGACAGCCACATGAATAGCAAAACAATTATACTCAGTATAATTGCAATGAATACTAAGTGAATTAATAATGAAGTGGATCTTAGAAACAAAATTGCAAACAAGGATGTTCATCTTAATCTACACTGGGACAAATAATTAAAAAATTTCTGGAGCAATTTTTCATAAAATCAATGGGTAATTTTGCTTTAAAATTATGACAAAAGCCGGGTCACAATACTTTCAATTGTTTATGCAAACACCTTAAACTGGAAAGCCATTAAAACTTTTGTTTTTAGAGGGAAGGAAGTTAAAAGATCAGCACATGGGGATGAATGTGGGAGATAGTTACATTTTGTCTACCTGCATGTCCAACAGTGGTTCTCTTGAAGTTGAATCTAGAGCAGAGAAACATTTAAAATATGTGGTGAAAAAAAGTACTGCATGAAACATTAAATGAATTTAGCAATAAATTAGATATTGCTAACAAAATTTTTAAAGTAAAAACAGAAATGAATTTATGAATAAACAAAAGAAATTAATGGGAGTTTATTTCTGATGTTGGGGGTGCAGGGTTGTTGTTTTGGGTTTTATTTTTCTGGGTTTTGTTTGGGTTTTTTTTCATAGTATTCAGTACTCTAATTTTAGAGGTCCTTGGCATAGATATCTGCATAACCAAGAATAGTTTATATAGTTTATACTCCCTCTGTAATCAGTGTAAAAAAATACTAGTTTTAGAGTATGACTAATCTTCTCTCAAGACAGTTATGAAATATAAGTCAAATGAACCACTCTCTAGAATATCCATTTCTCTCCATGGGCATGCAAGGACTTCAGTTGCTTAACTGAAGTGGAGAACGCTCACAGTGAGATCAGTCCCTCTCTCTATGAAACAAAACTTGCATGACTAATATATGTCATGCTTTTGGCATAGTCTTATCAATTCTGACCTAAGAAGAATTTCCAGGAGAGCAGTGAGTCCTTCTGGACCTTGTCTGAGGATTGAATGGCAAGACCATGGGAAAGGAGCCTGATTGCAGGGGGAAGACTCTTGTCCACGTGAGGGTATGTCCTTCTGGAGAGAATTTTTGTGAGCCTTCTGAGGTGAGAGGCACTTGGTTCTTGTCTTTCCTAAAACCAAACAATTTGAGCCAACCATATATGAAATGTAATGGGAGAAGAGTTGCAATTTTAGTCTACACATTTCAGCCTGTTTTGGTGGGTTTTCTGCTAGACTTCAACATTGTCTAAACACCGTTGAAATATTTGCATAGAAAAAGCTACTAAAACGTTGGGATATTATTATTAATCCAATGCCATTGTCCACTCCAAAACGCTAAGACAGGAATGTCTCTTTTAAGAACAACCACCTAAAAGTCAGGCATCTAGTCTGCTAGGTTTAAATGTCAACAGACATACTCCCCTATCATAAAATAGATATTTAGATAGGTGTAGTGACTTGCTTTCCAAATGTGCCCATCTCTCACCCAACAAAAATTCTGCAGGAGTTTCATATCAATATCTAGTATAGTATTAGATGAATAATTTCTAGCTGCATTTAAATGAGAGGAATGAATCTTTCAAGGAACTTAATGAAAGCTAAGGTTGCAAAGGAAATTTTTTATGGGTACTTACTGTAGTCTTCAGAGCCTTCTCCCCTTGATTCTTAATGCTTGCAAGATGATTGTTCCCAAAAGGTTTATTTTGGGATGTGATATGAAGGACTCCATTAATTCTGTATTTACTGAAATTTTTATTGTTATCAAGAATTTTTAGTTATTAATAGTAACATTTCAGTTAACGATGTCTTTGTTATTCTTTAATATTGAGAAAAAATAATAATAATGTAGTAAGAGGATCATTATTAGCAGTTTTAAAGCAAATTCAGGTGTTCAAGACATTGGTCTTCTTTTAAAGGATCTGTAAATATTATGGATGATCAAATATATATTCAGTAAAAGAAATCTCTTTTTCTGAAGAAAGACTGCTAAGCTAAGCAGTGAACCAAACAACAGGTTAAAAAAATGAGCTTTGTTTTATCTTTATCTACATTATTGAATTTTGTCTATGGCTTTGCAGTAATTTGGGGGGTTGGATTAATTATAAAATCAGAACATTTATTTAGATATAATAAAGAGAAATAAAATAGGAGGCTGAATTGCATGCACAAGTGCCAATTTTCACACTTAAACAAGCTATTTCAGTTTTTCTTAATATTGAACTAACTGTATATTTTTACAAATATGTCCACAACATTTATCAGTGAAAGACAATGCTTGTTTCAGTAATAACTGTTAACATTCATCCAAACCAAATATGCTTTCTTTTCAGTAGTTACACAACATTATATCAGAATTTACAAATCATCTTTTATTGTAGTAGAAGATATTCCACAGCTGAAATCCTGCATATCAAATGTTTGGCCAAAGAATTTTTACCAGGAAGTTTTAAGCAACTGAAAATTGAAGTTTACAATGGAAGTTTCACTACTGACTTAGTGGCAGAAACATGAAGAACCTATTATAATTTAACATGCAGAATGATCCTCCATATATCTGTGGCAAATACGGGTTTTGCTGCCTCAAGGGTTTGGCATTTTTAGATAAAAAAGAATCAATGTCATTATACACAGTCTCTCTAGAGCATCATAATTATTCTGCATGCATACAATATTTATTTAAAACTTAAAATTAAACTTCAAGAGGTGGTCATTTGAAAGCTGGCAGTCAGTGAACGGATGCTGTCTTCATAAAAAAGAGAATATTTCTTCTAAAAGTTAAGAAGTAGATCAAAACGGTCTTTCCAGTAACTGACACTTTAGTCATACAGATGCTTTTTATGTGTCAGATTTATTAATAAAGAAGGTCCATGGGAATGAACAGAAGAAAATCTTGAGGATGTGACTGTCAGTTTTTGATATGTCAGGTATAATTTTGTAACTGTGATTTTTGGATAGCAGTACACACACAGCATTGTACTGATGTTTGTGTACTTCTTTGTACTATTTCATTTGTGATGACTGAGAAAGAAGATGAGGCGGAGATGTTTTGATACAGAATTGAAACTTGAAACTGCAGTCCTTCAATTTGAACAGCATTTCTTTTTCATCTTTCTTTTCATGTTACCTTTTTAACTTTTGCCACTGATGTAAAGAAAAAAAAGAAAATTTGAAAAGATGCCAGGTGTTGGTTCTTATCTAGGTGAAAGATCACAGAAATTGAGAATAAAGTATAGTTTTATTTTGTCATCATAACAGAATTACGAGACAGATCAAGTAGCTGTCAACAACAAGTGTTTGTCCTCCTAAAGCCAACACAGAGTACTTTAAACTGTGATATTCCTTCCTATTGCTCACAGAAAATATGCGCATTATTATAATTAGCTGAAAGTGTAATATGTTGCTCCTGCTATTCTGCAAATAATAGCATCTTCTTTGGCTGCTCTTTGTGTACATTGGAGGTATTTTTAACTTATCAAAGTGCATACGGCAAAGAACTGAAAAAGAATATCACAGTGCACCACCTGAAGAAAAGGAGTGCTCTTTTTTCCTTTTCTGATGTTATTCATCTTACATGGCATCTTATGTTAGAAGGTAGAAGTGCAAAGTCCTTATTTTTCAACAAATTTCTGTCAGTTGGAAGCTTGATTTCTTTTGATTGGAAAAGTGCTTATAAACAATCCTGTTATTCGTGGATTTATTTATACCCATTGAGGATTCTGTTTCAGTATCTAACAGCAGAACTCAGGATTCTGAAATCAGGCATCTGCTTAAGGGTTTTATTGTTTCAACTCATAAACAGAAGCAAGGGCCAGAACTGTAGGAATTCTAGTGACCTGAAACCTTCTCCTTCATCTGTAAGCAAGAATAGCATGAGAACAAGAAACGTTCCTCTCATTACCCAATAGATTGCTACAATTAATGTTTGAATGCAGTGAAACTGTTCACTACAGTGCATCAAAACTGCTACTTCTATTCATATTACTTACGATTTAATTCTTAATTTTCTCATGCACCTTGCACAGAAGTTATCCCTTGTTTAGCTTATGAGAATTTCTTTTCAGAAAAAGGTGTTAAATGCATTTTAGAGTTGATATTTTTCGAATTTTGTTGGTTCTTAAGGCTCTTCCTGCTTAACCCTTAAACTGTTCATGCTTCTCCATGTGGTGCTGCTTCAAACACATCTACTTTTGTAAATATCAGTCAGAGCCCAGCTGCCCTGTATACTTAAGAAAAGTCAAAGTTCATTCATTCATTTTTTCCTTCCTTTCTTTTTTGTGAGATACAGCAGTCTATTAATTCACTTCAGTCTTCTAAGATACAAGGTATCTGCTCCTTTCATCTGGTTCTATCAGCCAAGCAAAGATAAACACAGAGGGTGTCTTGGAAATTTCTTAAAATTGCATCAGGCTACTGTCATGCCTCCTCAGAATCATCTGTTTTTCATAGGACTTGAACACACAAAACACTGAGAATTAAACTTGGATACAAACAACTTTTTGCTGTACAAAAACCTCAGGTGATACAGTCTGATCAGTCAAAGTGACTAAGAGGAGCATCATGAGGTCTTCACACAGCCTACAGAACTGATACAATGGATATTAAATCATGGGATTGAGCAGCACTTACAAATTTGCAACACTTATAATCATTTAAAAAGAAGCCACTCAGCCTTTGCACGTGTGCAGGTTTTCCCCAGGTTCAATTCTTCAATCCTTCAATTCTTCCCTCTGGACCTATGGGGAGAGTTTGCTGTTCACCAGGGAAATCTTCTGAGCCAGCTGCTCTTTTCTGTGACTCCCTGAAGAATGCATGGCCAATTGAAGCTGCTCTGCACTCCATGCTCTTCCTCTGACGAAACCTCTTATTCATTCTTTAATGCCTGCTTTTCATTTTTAGGAGCCCAAACGCCTTTTCCACTTTAGCCTTGACTCAATTTCAAGATTATTTAGTCTCTGGCGGTGATGTAGGTGAGTGAGTAAGGAAGTGCCCAATTTGTGTTGTCACACACAAAATGAGTTTCTTTTGGCACTGTGGGAAGCAACGTCCCATCAGTTTTGGCTCTCTACTTGCTCCCTCTTCCTTCAGCTACTTAAAAATTTTCCTGGCTATCCATCCCATCTTGACTTCAGCTTCCTAGGCTGCCAAGAAGGGAAGGCTTGACGCTATAGGCGTACTCATCCTCTTACTTGGTGTGGGAACTCACAGGAATCTGCTAGAACCAGCTGGGGTTTCAGTACCCTCCTTTAATGTAACTCACTTATAGTAATTAGTACCTCTCCTGCTCTTTGGATGTATAAAGGGTGATTACAAGGACTGCACAATACACCCCTCAACAGCACCTGTGATAAAATGATTAAATGTTTAGAGGGCAAGAAGTCAATATAGCTGAAGGAGAAGGAAAACTCATCATGGATCCAGCTCCTGCTGGCTCTTAGGTCATGGTAGGTGTTCACCTGAAGTTTATCTCTCTGGACATTTCCCATACAAATAAACATAACTGAAAATGAGAAAATCAAAACAAACACTGAGCTAAAAAATGGCAAAGATATCTTGGAATAATTTTCAAACTGTTTTAGGAAACATGAATTTCTTACCTGGAAGGAATTCTGACCTACTCCTTGAATAAAACCAGAACTGCTTGCTCTAATTGCAACGTTGTCTTTAGAATATCTGTGTCTGTGTGTCAGGGGAGTGTGTGTGGGTGTGTGGGTGTGTAACTGCAATCTTCCTGGCTTTGCCTTGCTGACATCCCTGCCAGTCAGCAGCTGCACATACCAGCCAGCCCTCTTTTGTGCCAATCTGGTGGTGAGTGGTGCAGAAACATTTTAATTAATGTTGAACTTCTTAAAGTTGAAGTGAAAACAATTACAGCTCAATTTTACTTTGCCTCCTCACTTTCATCACTTATATTCTCTCTTCCTCCTCCCTCTCCATTAGAGAGCTTCATTTCACAGACTGTGAATTATAATCTAATTACTATATTTTAAAAAGGCAGACAAGGCATTGTTTCTTCATCTTTCAGTTAAAAAGCTCTGAAATAACAAAGGAAAAGCTCTTTCCTTCTTGAGTGCCAGAAGCATAGAGTCATTCCCATCACAGACATCTCATTCTTCCCCATCTGTGACTTTTTTTTCTTTCTTTTTTATACAGAAGGGATCACATCTTTCCCTTAACAACTGTTTGCACACCAGACTCAGAGAAAGTTCACAGCACACATCACACGTACATTGGATATGTAAGTGAAGTGATCTGTAGCACAGCTAATTAGACCTAAATTCTTGATTTACTATTTATAAAACAAAATTGATTATTACTTCATCAACAACATTTAAAGCATCATTAAGAGAGGTCTGCTCCAGCAGCCTCAGGTTAAATTTTTTAACAAGCACTTTAGTTGCTAATCTGTGTTATTGCCAACATATGTAAACTTCCTAATGCTAATTGCATTCAGCTGTGAATCAAACAATGTCTAATTCTCTTCAGGATTAATTATGCACATGTGCTGCCTGCATTCCTAAACATGGTTCTCATAAATAATAAGAGATATATCTAGGCAGATGGGATTTTTCCAACTAAATGATCTGTTTATCATGAATAAAACAATTGACATACACAAGACTTCTAATGCAAAGTCACCACAACATTCCCATGTTTTCTAATCATAAATAATTGCTGCGACAGTTGTTTGTGTGAACATGTTTTTGTACAGCCAAGCACTAAGAAGCATGTCCTTCAGTAAGCACTCTTACCTTTGTGTGCACCTTTCTTTCTTCTTTCTTTTTCATCTTTTTTGATTTGAAGGTGCATAACAGAGTGGTTTATATCATGCGTTTGATGAATGAACTAAAAGTCTCCACTAAATGCACAAGTTTTGTAAGCCCCGGGGAAATCTGGTTTAAGTACAGTGCAGGAAAAATTGCTAAAGTGTTATGTATTCTGCTTGTTTCAGGAAGAAGCAATGAATTTCTGGCATTGAGAGCCAACCTTAGCAGTATTTCTCTTTAGAATTTCTCTTTTATTAGTCTAAAAAGGCTGATAATTAACTGAACTTGCAAAATTAACTTGAAAAATAACTTCCAGTGCTGAGTACATGGCAAGTAGAAATAACTATTTTAAAATGACATTTGACAGCAACAGAAGAAATCTTCCTCTAAAAAGAGGAGACAAAGGTTTTCTGTCTTTCCTTTTAATGAAGATATCTTCTTTTAAATAGAATTTAAAATCTAGCTGCAGCAAGCAACTCCATAGCATGTCTCTTCTCATACGACACAGATGTCTTGCTTTCCACTGAAAAAGACTTACATAGAAAATGCATCAGAATAGCAAGAACTTGATACTGGTAGAGGCTTATAAAACTATACTGTTAGACTATATATTATTGCACTCATTATTTTCAGTCTTACTGTGGAACGTTTTAAATAGCCCTGATGGTTTAGGTTGATTTGAATTTTATATTGAGTCAGTATCTTTTATTTCTTTTTTTTCTCCTAAAACAAAAATTGAAATAGCATGGTATTAAAGAAAAGTAATAGACTAACAGCTTAAGTGTCTGAAGATTTCAGTTTCACAATAGGTGGGACACACTTAACCCCTGGCAATATGTCCTTAAACTTATTTTTCAGGTGCCAGTTGTTGATGTGAGAAAGTGGTTGAACACCTGTGCCTCATTTGGCTCCTTATTTCTCAGATGAGTCTAGTAAGAGAGGTTATCAATTGGTATAATGTTTTTTATAATAAGAATACCTGTCCACTAGTCACTATACCTAGATCATCAGCTAATTTCATAAGGCCATCAAAAATTCAGTTGGTTATCAGTGATGACCTTTGCTGAATTTCAGCTGGTGACATTGAGGTGAAAAGCTATGCTAGTCAGTGAGTCAGCCTGTCCTTGGCTCAGTTTGGGCAAGATAAAACTTGATGAAGCTATGGCTTATCTGTGTTAAAGTGAGATTCTAACGTGACAAAATGCTTGATAATCTGGAAAACACATTTTAAATAGCTTGAACAGCTTTATTACAAAAGGAGACATTTTCTGGTCTTTGAAATCAGATAATTCATGATAATAGCATGTAGCTGAAAGAATAAAAGCAACTGAAGAGCTGAGAGAACTGAAGCATCCAACTGTTTCTCAGCAGTGGAGATTGCAAAAAATATGTTTAACAGTGTAAGGTGCTGTTCCAGAGTGTGAGAGACAAGAGCATGTGGGTAGAACGCTACCATTGGATAAGAGAACAATTTTCAGGGTAGTTATTTCTTGTTTGTTTTTTCACATAAAGCCTAGGAGCTATGCTCATTTAAGTTATCTGAAAACAGCTCAGATGCTCATTTACAAAAGAAAAATGCCTTTCAAGTGTTGAAAGAAGTCCCAAGCTTGTGTTTAAATGAGATTTGAACTTACGAGTAAAGGTGATCCCACTTGCATTTCTGAAATTTAAAAATTAAGTAAATCGCTTTGCCATTAAAAGAACCAGGTGGTACATCTGAAAGGTCTTGGACCCCTGAAGATATTTGAGTTGTTGGACCTGCTTACCACGGTGCTGCTTCTCAGCCTGTGGTCCCCTCACGGACAGACTGGCTACAGCCTCTTGTTTTATTTTGGATATGGAAATTTGGCCCCAGACAGCATGAGTGATATCCTTTCACTGAGCAAAGGTGATGTACAAAGAAGAGATAAAGTGTTGAGTGGGGCAAAGTACTATCTTGTTTATCAGTCAACAGTTAGAACTACCTACCTTTTCCTCTCAATTCCGTCATAAAGACCTAAATTAAACTTAACTGTCAGCAAAGTAATGTCGTTCCTGACCAGCAGTTCAAAGTAATTTAAATAAAAACATGAACAAAACAGTCCACTGGCATTTTTACTAGTTTTACTTGTCCGCAAAATGAAATAATTTGATACAAACTGTTCATCTGTATCCTGAAGCATAATTGTTTATGGGTTTAGAAAAAGGATTGTTGCCATCATGTAGTCATCTTGGAAAATATTAACTGGACTCCTTTAGGATGAAACTAAACTGGAATATGTTCTCCAAAAGCAGGCTGAAAGTACACTTACTGCAAATAGGTGCTGAACCCTTGAGCTAGGCAAGGACTGGTCTAAATTTACTTCCCATTGAAATATTTGCAGTGTGGGTGCTAGATCCTCTACAGAAGCTGTTTTGTTTTGCAGACCTGCTGCAAGGCTACACTACTGATCCACACACAACCCTGAAGGCCATGAAGAATACCATTCAGAAAACGCTGAACTTCTTTGAAAGTCTATGTGCAAGGGGGAGAAAAGCAGTTCACAGACTGGGATTCTATCCTGTGCGGTTAAATGTGGGTGTCTTAAAGACAATTCAACCAGTCCTTTTGAAAATAGGTAGCATCTGTCAGAGACTGAAATATTGTTTATAACTTAAACATTTTCATGAAAGACTTTTGAAACTGTATTACAAAAGGTGCAGAGACTAGCAGACCCCGAACAGAGCCCTGAGAGGCCCTGGACCACTCCCTGACGAAGATAAGATAAAGTAACAACTTTACTTTTAGGGCGGGAGACATTCACAAAGCACAAACTTAACACCTCGGGAGTGGAGATCAGGGCCCAAGGGCAGTCAGCTGCCAGGCTGGCACAGACCCTGCACCAAAGGGTGGGGGAGAGAGCCTTTGGGTGTGTGTTGGAAAAGTCCCTGGTCCGAGGCAGTGACTGCCCATCCTCCACTGTGCAGAGGAGCCCAGCTGAGAGGCCTTTCACCGGGGGAGAAGCTGCACCCACTTGAAGGACAGAGCGGGTGTCATGGCCCATCAAAGGCCCCCCAAAGGGGTCCCCAGACCCTACACCAGAGATGATGCAACAGACCCTCAGTGTTGCAAGGGACAGTGTCAAACTAGTCCCCTGCAGGGTGGGCATGTGGCCGTTCCCACCTGGCCCAAATGTACATTAATCCACAGGATTCTGTACTCTTTGGCGTGGGGCGGCGTGGCGTGACGGCGGGGGACCCTCACCACCAGAAGACCAGATGGAGGGGAGCAACGAGACATCATTGGGACCCTCAGATGGGTGATATACTTCTAAAACCCTGTCACCTGTCCCTATCTCCCCACCCCCGCACTTCTTTCCCGATTTCTTTCTTTTATCTTTCTTTCTCTTTTCCTCTTTTACTATTAAAAAAAAAACCAACATTTTTTTTTGGCAACAACATCTAACTTCATTTGGTTTTAATCGCATTTTTGGGTGTATTTTGAACCTTCTAAGTTCTTTCCGGTTTATACACAGACATAATTTTCTTTGCTCTTCTGGGTTTAAACTGGATCGCAAAGGCATCATAGGCAAAATAGACCTTGACACATTTTTATTTGTCTGAAAGAAGCTCTAGAAGATAATTTCATTGTTGATGTAGTGCAGAAGTATAAAATTGTCACATGAGTATGAATGGAGGTGAAAAGCACCTTATAAAAATTAGGAAGTCATACTCTTATGTCTGTGCATCTGAACAAAACAGGATAAGGGAGACAGTGAAGGCTCTGCATGGGAGGTCTTGGACCCTGTTTGAGCCCCCGGGTTTTTAGGCTGTGCTCAGTGGAGTTGCCTGGATGAGGCTTGGCCACACCCCTGGGCAGCGTTAGTGAAAAGGCACCTGGATGGGCTCTCTCCATTTTCCATAGTCCTCCACTCCTGCTGCAGCTGGTTTTTGTGTCTTCCAAACTAAGTGCCTTTGTGCTGCTTTCCACGGTGTAGAGGCGCAAGGGCTGCAACACGCTGCGCAACAGATTTCAGGTCAAATGAGCTTAAAAATATGCAACATATAACAGCTACAGTTTAGGACCATAAAAGCAGTACATGAAACCTTGTGGAGACACAGGCCATGTTCACCTTCACTGTGATTCGACTTGGTGTTTTGCCCACGACTTCACTCAATCCAAACGTCCCCTGCCTTAAAAAGTGCAGAGCCATAAAAAAACCTAAGAGAAGAAAACGAGAGAATTTCAAGTCTTAGGTATTTTACATAATAGTTCTCCTAGAAAGGTGTTTTCCCATTGTAGTGTCTCCATTTCATTGTTATTATTGTCAATTATGAATATATTATTGTCTGATGTGGTTTTTGTTTCCTCACCAATGAAGAAAAGATACGATGTTTGAAAAGGTATTTCTATATGGGGTGGGAGGAACTTGAATTAAAGGAGAATGTTTTCTGAACAAATGAGGAGGGAAGAACATCTGTTTCTGCATTTCATTTTGCCTCCTCACATTAAAACATATTTTGAAGGACCTAGTGGGGTGCTGAAAGCTGGAGAATTTTTATCAAGGTGTTTTATTTGTGCAGTGCTGGTGTTTCTTAACTATGTGCACAAGATAAAAGATTGTAATATGCCTCCTAGTAAGAACTTTGACCTTTGGTAATTTTGTTAGTCACTGCTGGCAAAATAAGTGAAAGTGCTTGGCACATGGCTTTACTCCTCATCAATACCAGATTCTTCAGCCATTTTTGCATAAATATCATCCTGGACCATTTCCATAGATTCTTCTTACATAACTATAATTTCTTTTAATTAAGATTAAAGAAATAATGAAAAGGTGTTGTAAGCTATTTTTCTATGTTCTATTCTTTAAAAATTAACCATTTTCAGTTTAGGAGGAATTTTCTCATTCTCCCACATCCAAGACATTTACCGTCGTATGCAGGGCAAGAACTCAAGCACCTATTTTTTTACACAGCTTTATGCCTTGCCAGCAAGCTGTATTAAGTCATATTTTGTGGGTATAACTTCTGACCCCAAGCTCAGAATTGGGGGTTTTATGTGAAGAATGTCTCCTAGCTCCTAATAGAACTTGAATCTAACAGTGCTTCCATGCTTTATCCATTTAAATACCAAATGAAATCCTGTATTAGAATGTGATTTTATGCAAGAGATCAGTAGCTTTCAAGGAGTACAACATCGCTGCCATCCGTCACACTCTGGCCTGCTCTGCAGACATGCTGAAGCACACTACATTTGCAAGTCCTCAATGACATTCTCTCAATTGCTTCTGTGAAACTGTTTGGATGATACACCTAAACTGATTAGGTCACCATTATGGACATTAACATACTCAAGTATTTGAAAAGGGCAATAGCAGGGGCCCTTTGGATGCTAATGACAAAAGGCATATTAGAAAGGACAAACTTGCTTGGGGTTTTTCTCTGTCTGTTCCGTTTTTTGAGGGGGGGGACGGGGATTGGTGCAGTTGAGGTGTTTCTAACAATTTTCCATTGCTACAGCTTAAAGTTTTGGGGGGTGTATGAGTCTTGTTTAGAAGTTTACTGATCAGACAAACAAAAGCACATACATGTGTAATTTTGAGGGTAGAGAGAGGATCACTGATGAATGGATTACTATGGCTGTATTATCACTTTCAAGGATGGAGAAGGTGTGTCTCATTGTACCCCATTCTCCTTGATATCATTGCAATTGCATTTAATAAACTGTTGGGTTTTCCATTAAAAATACCATACTACAAGACAAAACAATTTGATTTATTTTGAATTTCATAATTTAGCATGGTCTCTGCTTACTGTAAGAGCTAATAAATATTAAGATTTTTTATTGGGTACTATAGCAAAGCAGTTTTTTGGGGAGTGTAGTAAAATGGTTGCTCTTTTGAGTTTATGGAGGGTTTCAGTCACCCAGTTACTATCTGCAAGGAGATGCCCCTAAAACTAAACTAAAGTCTATCTGCAAGTATCAGATGCATTGAGGAGCATTTTCTTTGCTCCTCATCAGAAGCTGGTTGTTATCGGAAAAGCTGATGCGCCAGCTGGCAGTTCAAATTGATGGAATAATGCACATGTGAACTTCCTGAAGAGGACTTTGTCTGGGGTTAAGTGTTTGCTGAACTCAGGGAACACGGTACACAGTTACTCAAACAATTTCTGTTACTGATACTAAGTGCTAGAGAAATACAAGGTAAAAAAAAGACTGCAGAGAAATTTGGATGAGTAAAGACTGAACTGTTATGGAGGACACAAGAAGAAAATCATGAGGCTAGTTTTGGAAAAATGATTAAAGGCTTTTAGGAGAAGGTCAATATCTGAACAGCAGAAATTACATATTGTTTGTAGATGGATATCCAAATACTGAGGTTTGTCCCTATGCTCAATGTCCGTGAAGTGCATTGCTCCATTCACAATCTGTATTACTTTTCTGTTTCTATTATATGAACATTTAATGGTCATATTCACCAAATCACATTGCAATTTATATCGCAGATAAAATTATGCGGCAAAAATTACCCCTACTTCAATGGCTGACATCTTAATTCTTATAAATAGAACATGGGTAGATAGGGCTGCTAAACCAGGTTGGAAATGACATGGACGTGCAAGCTGTGATTAAGAGCCTGTGATTAAGAAAGGCCAATGTCAGGAATGGGAAGGAATCACAGTGCCAGGGTCTAGACAGAAAATTCCTTACATGGAAATCACGAGGAAAGCCCAGAAGACAAGGCATCTGTGTATTCTAAGCCTAAGAGGCAAGGCAGAAGCTTAACACAGGTTCAGAAAAAGTTTAGGGTTCCAGGGATTTTAAGTTTGAGGTAAGGGGACAGAAACAGGAACAGGCAGGGCAGGCTAGGTGGGGACAGACACTTGGGCAAGTAAGATGGAAAATGTACTAAGAACTACAGACCAGATTGCAGCAGGCAGGAACCAAAGTTAGGAATCAAGAATCAGAACAAGACTCAGAGGCAAACTACAAGTTGCTGGGAGTGTTTTCTGTAACCTTCTGGGTCCATTCAGAGGCTTTATTTTGATCAGGATTAAAATAAAGATGCTGCCTGTGAGGTAGCCACCTTGAACCCCTTTATAACCAGCAGGGAAAAATATGCACCTGACGGATGCAATTCATCTCTTCCTAAAGCAGATGTTTAAAGTAAGACTGATGGATTGCACCCTAGAAGTGTCTATTTCTCTCCATTAATTATGAACAGGGGCTATAGTAACTAGCTGAGATATATGCTTTTGTTATAAATGTTGGATGTCTAATGTTGGATGAGATGAGTCCTACAGCCTCAGGTGTCCTAGTCATTCCGCTGCATTGCAGCTTTGCCCTGTTCAGTTAAGGCCCTGATCCATCAAGCAATTAAATATGTACGTAGGTTTTTGAGAATGAATGTGATTAAATGTTCTGGGGGATTGTAGGCAGATGAGTAAATGCTTCAATGTGGGAAGTGTGGATCTTGAATTAAATACTTAGTTTGTCTTCCAGGAGTCTGCCACTGCTTTTGTAAAAATCTCTGTCTCCTCTGTACTTGAAGCTGCATTCTGTCCCTAATGAAACATACCATCCCTGCTATCCACACACTAAATGCAAGCACACATTTGGTTTTCCGATAGCAATTCAGCAAAATCCAATCATCCACATATTTGGAAAAGTAGTCACCAGAGGGCTGGAAGAGTAGCCAAGTGAAATTAATGTCTGAATATTCAGGTGTATTTTTATGATTTCTCCCTGATTATATCAGAAACTGGGAGGTGAAGTAGTTTAATCAAAGTTTTAGACTGCACAAGATCTATGGTTGATGGATTGTGGCTCAAAAGGGGAGCTCCTTATCACGTAGAGCAGTTGTCACATAGAAGGAAGGAATACACAAATGGAGTTGAAAACATGATATCCAAGTATTTCTGTTGTAGAAATTAACCAGATTTTCTTAGTGGATTGATGTCATCCACTTTGAATTCAGGATTTTGATATGGTCTCCTACCTTTTTATCACAACTGGACATTAGTCTTGATAGGTAGATTATAAGGTGAGGAAAAAGTCAGCTGGATCACTGGTCAAAGTGCAGAGGCCCACCATCCATGTTCTGCCTTGGGCGACCAATCATAAGTGAAACTTCTAAGGGGTCTGTCCTGAGACTGATTGTGTTTAATATTTTACCAATGACTTAGAGGAGAAGACAGAAGACACCCTCATCGAGTTTGCATACGACAACTTCTGGGGACATCATGGCTACTTATGAGGGCAGAGCTGCTGTCCAGATGGACCTGCCAAGCTGGACAAATGTGCTGACAGGAACCTCATGGTACTGAACACGGACAAATGTAAAGTTGTGCACTTGTGAGAGACTATCTCCCTGCACAAGTGCTGGCTGGGCACTGACTGACTACCTGGGTACCGGTCAGCTGGAAAGCCCCTGAGGATCCTGCTAGGCAGTAAATTAGATCTGAGCTCCAGCTGGCTGTGATGAGGGCTAGTAGTATACTTGGCTGTAAAAATAGGATTGTAGCCACTAGACCAAGGGAAGAGCTTAATCACTTCAGCTTGTTGCTGTTAGACAGTTTCTGGAGCACTGCATCTGGTTGTGGGCCCCTAAATACAGGAAAGAGATGCTGATCAGCTGGAGCAAATTCAGCAAAGAGCCACCAAGGTGGTTGGGGGCTGGAATCCTGTGAGGGGAGGCTGAAGGAGCAGAGCTTGTTCAAGAGATGTTGTTCCAGGGGACTTTAGGGACTACTAAGAGTATAGAACCAGGCTCCTTACTGAAGTGCACAGTTGGAGAATGAGAAACTGCACATAAATTGAAGCATGAGAGTTTCTGATGTTATCAGCATAATTAAACACTGGTGCAGTATCACGGAAGTTACAGTATCTATGTTCTTGGAGACTGTTAAGAGTGGACAAAGTCCTGACCAACTTGGTCTTAAATCTGTGTTTAACCCTGCTTGAGCAGAGAGACTAAAGACCTCCTGGCATCCCTACCAATCTAAGTGATGCTGTGAGAAGTGATGGTGATCTTATCTGTGCTGATTATGAATGTGGGCATAAGGAAATTATTATTTAAGAAAAAGGAATTAGCTGTATTATTGCATTTGATATAGGCCATAGCCCTTTAGCTGGACTACGAAGGCAAAGCCTGATGTGCCTGGGTTGCAGAAATAGTCTGCACAAGCCTAGTCTGCACTCAAGCATCTGAACGTCTTGAAATGCAGGATCAGGATAAAATAGTATATCTCTCCTTAAAGAGGGTTTCTTGCCATTTTTTCCAGGTTTGATATTTCAGGGTCACAGGTGAGACGGTCATTACTTATTTTAATACTGATGCTGTTCCTTCAAAATATGTTATACATGATAGATACAGCTTTTTGGGCGTATTTTAATACATTGGTAATTGTTCGGCTTATGTAAAAGGCCTGGTGTTGAAGGCTGCCTTTAACTTGGTTTGTCAGACTATAGGTCTCTGTGAAAATTTTACTGGAAAATGTAAAAGCACAATTAAACTAATGCTGTGAGTAAAGAAAACAATAATTCATAATTTCACACTCTATAAATATGGGGAGTTTGGCCATCACAATTATACACACTTCTGCAGTATAGTGTGTCCATGGTAACATAATAAACATATGTATTTCTTTGAAGTTTTAATACTCTTTTTGAGGTATACAGCACCTTATAAAATTTTATTTACAAGTGGAATATAGCATACAAACAATGAAAAGCTTTCAAAGACAAATTCATTGCAGGTATTAGAATGCACTCATAATTATGCTTTTTACCATCCATTTGAGATGACTTGTTATTTGGCACTTTTGGGATGGAAAGATTTCTGTTCAGTTCATGGAAGGTTTTCAACTATATTGGTCCTAGTATGTAACAGCGTTTTTATGTAGACATAGGCATATAAAAATACTTATGAAAATACTGGAATGAAGTACCATGAAAATTAATATTCTGCTTTGTCCCTGAAGATGTTTTAAATAAGAGACTTTATATTATTTTTGCAGAAACTTGATACGAACCTATATATATTCTAAATATCACATTCCCATTATTTGCAGCATGCTTTAGCACAATGCCAACATCTTACGCACCATACAGTATTTATTTTATGTGAAGTATATTTATGATAATTTAGATTTTTAGTACTCCATGTGTACTTGAAATATCCATACTGCACAAGATCTTATTATGCCAACATACATGGTATAGAGTTCTAGATTTTTTCTGTGAAAAAATACAACCTCGGCAAACTTCTGGAAATACCGTCTTTTTCTGCCCTTGAAATCAGTTTTGTATTATGGATTTTTTTTGCCTAAATATGTTTTAAGGGATTTTAAAGTGTTCTGTACAGTCTTAGTTTTGTTTCCAGTGAAGCAGATGGTAAGAATTTGACATAGCTGTAGTGCTCATGTTTGGCAAAGCCACAAGTAAGTGAACATTAATTTTACTGGTTTCATTACAGTAGCACATTTAGGCTCTCTCCTGAAATCAGCCCCCTTCTGATGGCCTCTGCTCAAGTACCTGGGAAGAATTAGTTCCAACTCAGATTGCTTACAGCACCAGCAAAGCCTACAGGGGAAGAAAATCAGATTCTCCCTGCTTGGATTCTAGTGTGCATCCCAATGTTTCTTCCTAGTGCTGTGTCTTCACTGCAAGCATTGCCAAATTATAAATAGTTCACAGAATATCACTGACTGTAGATCATACTTTACCCTGTATCTAGTTATTGTACACTTTACACATTTCTACATTTCTAGCTGTACAGTATTCAAGAGAAATTAGTAAAATTTCTGAAAGTATCTAGCATTTAGCACGTCCAAACATCGTAGAACTTGTGTCTTATTCCTGAAGACTTGGTGGAGTTTGTTCCACAGCGCTTGTGAACATGTCATAATACTTTCAGAAAGGTGGAACATCATTCCACGGAATCACAGAATTCACAGAATGGATCTGGTTGGAAGGGATCCCACTGGGTCATCTGGTCCAAGTTCCCTGCTCAGGTAGGGTCATCCCAGAGCACAGGATTGTGTCCAGATGGATCTTGAATATCTCCAGTGAGGGAGACTCCACAATGTCTCTGGGCAATCTGTTCTTTCTTGCTAGCTTTGTAAGTAAGTACCGGTGCAGCAGAAATGAGCAGCAGCATCTCAGGCTGATGGCAGTTTCTGTTTGCAGTGGCTAAAGTAACCAGGATAACGAAATAAACCGGACTATGGGAATAGAAACTATACAATGAAAAATTAGAAATGCTTCTGCAATTAGCTGATTTTAATGAGTTTCTGATGCTACCCAGATTTTTTTAATATGTCCTTGACTTGGGAAAGTGAAAAATACAGAGTAGGACCTTAAAGCATTTGATTCTTAGCACAGACAACTTTTTCTATACTTTGTACAGTGTGCCTAGCGAGGTGGCTCCTGGAATATGGCAAAGTAAAAGAACCAATCATCATCACTACCAGCAATAAAAATAACAATAACTTTGCGTTTATGTAATTTAGCAATTATCACCTGGCTTCACATCAGCTGTTTGGTCTGTGCTTATGATTATATATAATTTCCTCTTTTTACACATTAGTACACAATTATGGTGACTTCTTGTAACAGCCTCATAAAACCTCTCTTACACTCAACATTCTATAAAAAGTTACTGTGTTATGATGGTTTTCTAAAAATAAAAAATAGTTTACTAAGTTCTAGGAACAATTTCGTCTTCCTCCATAATTACATGCCCTCTCATCTTCCCTCCCTGCGGATCTCTTGAAGGTCAAATTTCAATTCTTGTTGCTGACTCCATTTTCAAGGTCTCACAGAAAGTTATAAAGGGAAATTGGCTATTTTTCTACCACTGCTTCCTGGCTTCTTGTTTTTATCACCATCTCTATTAAGAAAATGCTTGAAAATTGATTTTATGTCCATAGTTTCCCATTTCATAGAAGTCATGACCAGAAATGTGGCCATAAGGAAATGGGGAAACAAGATGCTTTGGTCAGTTTTGTCATTTTAGATTTGTAGATTTAAGGTATATATTCTTCAGGGAAAACTGCAGAAAGGTCTGTGGAGAAGCAATTTGCTCCTCACTCTTCAAAACATCAGTGTCTGTTTCCTGCTTCTTCTGTCAATAATGTCTCCCTTGGAAGAAGATTGAGTCAAAGGCAGCTGAAAGGAAAAGCAGTTTTCACAATAGAAAAGCATTTTTCTTTCCCTTTGAAAAGAAAGACAGAGCATAACTTTTCACCCCTTTCATATTGGCATCTGTCCTGCATATTCATTGCCTTTTTTTGCAAATGAATGATGTTTCAGCATCAAAAAAAAATTGCTCAGTATTTGTTCAGTGCCTTAAAGATGCATTGGTTGGTGTTCCTTTGTCTTTAGAAATGTAATTCTACCAAAAGAAAAAATGAAAAAGGACTTGACACTGATTCTGTTTGAATAGTGCATATATGTGAATATCAAAATAGTTAAACCAGACAGGTTTCTAGAATCTAATCCTCCATTTTTTTCTGAAGTTTGAGGAATCCTCACAATCTTGTCATTTCTTTAGGGTTTTTCTTGCAGGTTTTTTGTGTTTTGGTTGATTGGTTGGTTTTGGAGTTTTTTGTTTGTTTGTTTTTCCCCAGCACAATATCAATTACATTTTTTATGTTGCCATAAATATGAACGTCATTATTTCTCCTTTTATAAGGTAACTTTTTGGATTGGGTTTTCATTGTATTGTGTTGGCCAATTGTCTTTTATAACAAACAGGAAATCTGAGTAGAGAGTCAAGCAGTTCTGTTCTCTGTTAAGTGTGTCTGGGATATCTGATTTGTTATTTCAAAGATGACTTCAAAATGGGCATCATGCAGTGTAGATTACTCTGTCTTTACTCTGGGTGCTGTCGTTATCCAGAAAAGTGTAGGAAAATGGGAATTTCATTAGTAAGATTTCTTTTTGCATCGCAGCTCCAGCATCATTGACCTGAGCTACATTCCCTATCTACAAAAGTTCTTGCTGAGTCCTTTAAACAAATGGGAATTCCAAACATAAGTAAATATTTTCCATATTGTCAACAGACAAAATGAATATTTCCATTAAATTTTATATTTATTTTGGAGTTCAAAATGGCTTTTATTGTAGCTTTTGTTGTTGTTTTTAATCTACTAAAAAAATAAATTTACTTTAGAACTGTTACATTAATCCAAGTACTGAACCCCTTAACTCATATTTAATTTGAAAATATCATATACAGTTAATTAAATTTTGAGTTGAGTTCTTTGGAAATAAACTTGTTATTGATGATGTCATTAGTGCCAGGAGATATTCATTTCCTGTGAAGGACTGTAATAACCCACTGGGATTTTTTTTCCTTTTTTCAGTCCCTGAATGATAAATTAATAATTCAGATAATTTGTTTATAAACTAGGCTGTAGGGGGACATTGCTGAACACTACAAATAAGTTTTTGATGTAGTTATAAAATTATTTCCTATGCTATTTATCATTTCTTAAACCAGACACTGTTGATGAATATTCAACATCTGCATAAAGCACAGGGAAACCTTTTTAATCAGCACTAATACTGAAGCGTGAATTTTCTAATCAGCATAACTGGTGTGTGGTGTGGGAACCTATAGGGCCGGTGAATTTTTCAGATTAGGGAGTGTTAATGGATGGAAGAAGGAGAGGCGCTGACAGCTGGGCATAGCTCTCATTCAGTTTTAGTACTTCTCTGGCTTTCAGGAATGAAATTAAGCCATAGGGAAAAAAATTGTCTTGAAAGGCACAGGTTACCATCCACAATGGCCCCAGGCTCCCTTTGGATAGCAGGCTTCAATGGGCTTTAACCCAAACAAACCAGCTTCTTTATCATTCGTGTATTTGTAGTTTTACAAAATGGTGTGTTGTGTGGGGCAGCTCTGTGGATTTAAATGCATGGCCCAACAATGAAATCCAAGTTGTTCTTGGTTCTCTTGAACTATACCTCACCCTCTCAAGTATTTGTTTTCGTGGACCATAAATATACAATTAGATTTGATGTAATTTCACACAGTGTTTTCTGTGTCACAAATAAGTGCTGATTTTGTCAGTCTAAAAAGCGGCTGATGCTCATGGTGCACTGGGAGATAGTTTGAGGAACCTCTTTCTCTTTTTACACTTGAGTTAACTAGATGATGGTAAAGACTGCTCTTTCATTCTGTCTTTTTTTTTTTGCTATGTTCTCACTTGCCATTTTTCCTTCTTTTGAGTTCAGAAGGCAGCTTCTTTCTCTAGCAAAGACAAAGATTTAGAATGCAACAGTTCTGCTGCCTTTGTTCCAATGTGGCCCAGGGTCTTCCTTGTCTAAGCAGTGCAGTGCAGAGATTATAGCACTGCAGATGACACTGTCTGCCCCAGCCCTTTGCTGGGAGCTCCCTCTTCCATACTGGAGCTGTGGAATGGAAAGCCTGTCCACGTTCCAGGAGCTGTTTTCACTGTCTGCCAAATTAAGATCTTTCTGAAAGTGGAGCTGTGATGGTATTGGGCTGCAGGATGAAGCATGGATATGCTACTGATGCAGCCACTGCCAGCAATCAGGAAATAGCCTGCAAGAGAGGACTAGGGTAAGGCAGGAAGGAGTGGAAAATTCCTTTATCAGAACTGGACTACCAGCACCCTTAGAAAACCAGGTTATGAAGAAATGTAACTATACTAAGATCGACTAACTGTATAGTGTGGTCATTGTAACACAGCCCGTCCTTGGATTTATTTTTATTTTTATGCTGTGGCAAGAGATATATCATCTGGAGGACCATAAACTGCACCTGCTGAAAGTCATTCTGAACTTAGGCCAAATCTAGTACAAGCAGGTACAACTCAATAAAAGTCACACTTGCTTACACCTGTAGTGAGTTTGATACTGGGTGTGTGCATTGACTTATACTAAATATGTTGCCTGAAACGATTATGCACTAACCCAGTCTGTTGCAAACCTCTGAAGCCTGTTCAAGTTAGGTGTTTTATGATAATTTGCATTGCAATTGCTCTCTCCTCTGCCGGTCTGTAGTATCTGAAGACACTCTCAAAATCTTTCTGGTTAGTCTGTTTTCATAAGCACTCTACCAGTTCTTCTGTGACTGCAGTTTACTTAGAATAAGCTGCAGAAGCTCCACACCGGACAGAAAAAGTACCAGTGGCAGGATATTTTCAGCATCAAGGAGCTGAATGTGGGCTGCAGAAGCTGCTGGAGAAGCAAATTAAGTACTCAGATGGTTAAACCAAGTTCCATGTGACCATGGCTTCCTGTTGATACTTCCACTTGAAGAGATTTCAGTTTAACCCGGGTGGGTCCTCAAGAGCAGCAGCCATTGACAGCAGTGCAGATATTCCAGGAAGGAAGGAAATAAATTCACAGCTGATGTGGCTAACTTTTAGCAAATCCATCTTCCATTTTATCAACATGATATACATAGTATGATTCTAGAATTTAATGTTATTTCATATATGTTTATGTTGTTGTTTTGCAGCCCAGCGTTCTCTTGACTTCTCTGCCATGGCAGCAACACACTGCTCACTCTGCTGAGCTTGTTGTCCACCTGCATTCCCAGGTCCCTTTCCACAGAGCTGTTCTCCAGCCAGGTGAATCCCAGCCAGTGCTGCACTCCTGGATTAAGTTTTCCCACATACAAAACCTTATACTTGCTCTTGTTGAACTTCATAAGATTTTCAATGACTTGAGAAATAAAATATAATCAAATCTTATAAACCACACCAAATATTTATGACCATCTTTGTTAATGTAATGTTTCTTACTGCAGCTGTTAAGGCTTCCACAATCTCTTTTTCTTTTTTTTTTTTTTTCTCTCTAGGAGGTAAAAGTGCAGGTCCTGACTTGTTTTATACTCAGACAAGCATCTCTCATCTTCTGGACAACTTCAAGATTCATAAAGGATAATAGTCCACCCAATATACTGCAAATATTGCCTATTCTTTTAATTATTCCTCAGAATGTTGGTTTTATAGTGCTAAGACATTATATTCTGAGTTCCCAAGAAATGCCGTATAAACTATCAAGCCTTTTCAACACACTAAACTTCTTGTAATGATCTTGTATTTTCTAGGAGGTATTTGTCTACCTCGTAAAACCAGCACGTAACAACACAATTGGCAGCTTTTGTTCAGCAGAAGCAGATCATAATGCAGGTCAAGGCTAACACATACTGCAGAACTTTGTGGCTAAGTTTGTAATTCCTCTTCTGACTTCCTATTTCTAAAAAAATCTCTTAACATGATTATTCCAGGATTCATATTTTCTGCTTACAAAACTGCACAACAGGCTAAATAAAAGCTATGTCTACTTGGTGATAATGTCTTAAAATATTGTAATCACTCCATACCTGGTGTTATTAAACAGTGAAATAGTTTATACTCTCCTCTCATAACTGTTGTAGCCAGCCCCTGTAAATGTTCTTTGAGCTAGTATCTTCCCAGCATTTCCTCCATGTGTCGACTTTAAATACATAATAATAACTCTGACCTCTCTCAGTCTCTTTTAGTCCTGTTCTTCTCAAATATTCTTTACATGTTATGAATTCATCAGTGCAATATTTTTTTCCTTTCTTTTCCTTTTTTTTTACAAATTATCTTTAACAGCTTGAGAGTCAGATTAAGCTCAGGATTTGCTTTGCAATCAATGGGAAATAGCAGACTGAGTATTGAGGAACAATTGCTCCTCAATAACCATGAAAAGAATAATCCATTTTACAAGTCCCAGCATTTGGCTTGTCTATCCTCTCAAAATTGCTGAAGGATAAGGGCACCAGCCAGTTAACAGAGGTGTGATTAAAGACTACAGCTAATGAGACATACCACAAAACCTGGGCTTTTTCAAGTAGTTGGCTGCTACTATCCAATCAGAATACAGAAGACTTTTTGATATGGAAATGTTTCATAAGCTATCAGTTAGTGAGTGAACAGTTTTCTTCCCTTCTGACTGCCTGAAACAATCCTTTCAAGGCCTTTCCATACGCTCTTTTTCTCAGTGTATAGGCAGTATGCAGCAGATCTATTTTTTTCCCCCCAGAAATTAGCTGTGTTCACAATTTGGAAATGTTTATAGAAAATTATTACTCAGACACTGATCTATATTGCATTTTGAATGGAGAATGATTTTTTGAGTTAGCATTGTTGCAGTTTTTTATGATATAGTAGTTCCGCACTTCTTTCACAGCAAGAATCTAATAATGTAATGTGTGTTCTGAAGAACACATTAAAATGACATTATGTGATCAGGATGCCAATTACAGTATGACTAAAGACTAGCTATCAAGCTACAGAAAGTCAGTAATTTTGCTGATATAATGTTTATATGTCTTGAGTAGAAAAAAATGAATCCCATTTTATTACTTACATGTGATTATTGACAAAACACTTAGGCATACATTTTCAAAGTGTTGTATGCGTTTTTAGCTGCATGACTCCCATTTAAGTCAATAGGAGTCACATAGTTAAAACCCCACGCAACGTTTTGAAAAATTGCGACAGAGAAACCTCTCCTTTATTGCTTAGCTACACAAACCGTTTTATTCTTTAGTAGTTCTTCCATATGGCATGCTAGTAGTGTTGGCTGTCAGTAGTCTCATTTAAAAAAACCAAACATCTACAGGCCTCCAAATATGGTGGTCTCTTTATAGGCAGATTTCAAAAAAATAATAACATGATTTGTACGTCTATTTCTCCTTTCATTGGTTAAATGCTGGTTTTTAATGCTTTTATTTAATTATGCCTCACATAACTCCTCCAAGTAGGTGTACTCCAAGTAGCTGCCACCTTTGGTGGCCCACTTGAGGAGACAAGGTGAGTTGGTGGAAAAACAAAGAATGGGACCGGCCCAGCACCAGGTCCTTGGTCCCTTGTTCTAGCTATGAAATAGTCCCAACACACAAAGAGTCATCATTCAATAGTATGTAATGCATATGAAATGCTAACATTAATTGAAAATGGCACCGGAGTGACCTCACTTCAGTCTACTGAGGTCTGATATTGCTTCTTTTCACTCATTAATTCATTAATTAGTTTAAAAGGGCTAATGGAAAACAAAAATATTCCATTTTCTAGGGTAGATGGCTGCTGAATATTTATATAATTTTTTATTATTCATACGGAATCATAACTGCTTAACAGACAAGTCATTGTGGGGTTTTTTGTCGTTGAGATAAACACAATCCAGAATTTTTAGAGCACATTAGTTTAAAGGACTGATGGTATCTTCTCTATAATTTGACTTCGCAAGGCTAAAGAAGCTCTAGGAAAACAATTTTATGAACAGTTTAGTAGATTGACAGACATCACAATTCAAACACTTCCCTTATGCATTGATGGCCTCAGCAACTTGCAGCAAGAGCAGAGTGATATCATATGAAATCTTTATTTATATATAATCTTTATTTATTTATAGTTCTCTCAGGCAAAAGAAGAGATTTGAACATGTTATTTCTTTAAATGAAGAAGCATGAGTAAATTACTCATCATTATTAGTACCTAAATATAGAAACAATAGCTAATATTTTTATATACATGCTGGAGAAATTGAAGAATTTTAGGTGTATCATTACCTATGGTGTTGAATTCGCGAGTTTGGAGTTTTGGGTTTAGAACACCTTGTTGAGACATATGTATACATTATATTATACCTTCAATTCTTCTCAATTGAGATGCATGCAAGTTCTCATAAACCGTGACTGGCCTATTTATGAACAGAAATGTTAGCCACACCCACATTTCCTTAGAATAGAAAGTATAAGTTAGTGCAAAACAAAGGTCATAATGATTAAGAATTTTCACAAAATAAAAATTAGAATTCAATAAGATTCCTCTTACCATCCTGAGATATTTCATTTAATAGCAACATTTTTCTTATTTCACTGCAATTGTACTGCCATACTCTAAGACAGAAATTGTTTTTCCTAGTCGATTGTACCCTTGTGCCTTTGTTGCTTGTATTTCTATTGACATTGAGTGCATTATCCATTGTTAAATGATTGATAAAAATTGTTAAATAAGGCAAACACTATACTCAGTGTAGTGTAATGAGGCTTATCAAGAAGGAGAAATACTTCTCATCATGATATTAAAATTAAATGTAGCATTTTAAAAATTCTTGACATAAATAAAGAAGTTATTTATCTGGACCAATGCTTTTTCTGTAAGCCCAGTGTTCTGTATAAGTAATTGACAAAGAACATATTTTATTCTGTAGAATACCTCCATTTTCTTCTCAAATGCATTTCGAACTTGCAATCATTAACCCTAACATAATCCAAAATTGTATGGCTTTCCCGTGTAGGGCTGTAACAGCTATTGCAGTCTTATTTTGCCTGTGGTTTTGCATATGCATAAGAATTCTTTTTTCCACATGAAATGTGATACATGCACTCATATTAAATTGTCTATGGTAAACAGTCTTATTCCTGACTATATTAGAATACTGAATTTAGCAGCTGTCTCTATGTGCACAGTTACCCACATGCCCTTCCTCTCCCCTCCAATTCCAAACAAGAGTATTCCCAAGCTACAGCAAACTAAGCTAGCAGCCATAAGGCATGCAGTACCTGTAACCACCAGTATACAAGGCAATGATGGAATCAGTATCACATCCAATTGTTTTTGGTTGCTTTTCCTTATGACAAGCGAGTCATGCAGAGCTGAACCCTTGAAATGAGTTTCCACTAAGCCTCAAAAGCAGACTTTCAGGTGTCTGCATACTCACCTATTGCAATTACATAGCCAATACAAGTTCTATCTCTGAAAAGCACTGACTGTTTTTTATTTTAAATACAAAGTTTTGATCTTTTTAATGATGTCACTTTTCTCTTTTGAAACGGACTTCTCTGTCATCCCTTACTTAGAATGTGACAGAGACTTGCTTGCAATGTTTTTTGCAGAAACTTTCTTCTTAAAGTAGTTGGTAATGTTTCCTGTTTTGTTAAATGATTTTCTCTGTTTTCAATACATTTATTATTTTTGAAGTTATTAAATATACTTCTTCACATGTTGATGTAAGAGCATGGATCAGTAGTTATTTTTCTTAGGTGCTAGGTTACGGAACAGAACTCATCTATAAAAGCAAAGATGATGTATTATTAACAATGGCTTTGAAAATCTGAAATCCTCTTCTACCTTAGTTTTCTTAACTGCTCTTCATGCTATATGTTCTGCTCCTCAACGAAGTCCTTAGCTGGTTTTTGTTAGTTTTTTTTTCCTTTTGGTAGTTCCTTCTCCTCAGCTTGTAATACATAAGAATTCAAATTTGGGATCTTGATAAATTCTCATTTCCCTTTTAGTCCCTTCTCTCATTAATCTGTGATTTTATTTCCTGAGAGAATTTCAGCTACATAGAAGGACAGATGGTTCACAAAGTCCTTTTCTTGTGGTTAATTTCCATTTGGTTCTACAGAGGAGCCTATTTATTTTGCATCTCCTCTTTGTTTCGCTGTTCCTGTTCATATGAAAACACAATTCAGTGAAAATGAGATATTACACTGAAAAAATGTCAACAAACTAAAATCAAAACTGTATTTCTTCTTTTGCTGTGGAAGACCAATCTATATTATTAATGCCAGATCATCCAGGGGCACCTAAGCAACATAGCGGCAAGCAGATATTGTAACATGTGCCAACGGGAGCTCGTCATACTAAACGAGAGGGTTCTTTCCTTCTTTCTGTGTGTAAATTACTTGCCTAATCTTATCTAATGGCCTCCAAATCTGTAATGTATTTAACTTCACTGATATTTTGTGAAATATGCATCCTATAATTCAGCTAAGGTTCAGTGACATTAATTGGTTTAGGAAAGGCCACATAAGAAGATGATGGTAGAGAGAGTAACTGATCATAAATCCTTTAATTAACTACGTATAATAACATATATAGTCTCTAGTCATAATTGCATATACACAGCAGGCCTGCAATCTAATTTTTTTTGGTTTTTTTTTGGTTCTGAGAAGGGGTTTTTTATACATTACCAAAAGTAATTTAGTACAAAAAGACAGCAGTGATGTTTAGCTGCTTTTGGGGTTATGTAGCAGAAGATTCATGTTTTTTCCAGGTCTGAAGATTTTGAGCTCAAATTTGCAGTGATTTATTAACCTGTATCTCAATGATTGAAGAATTTAATTTTTGGTGCAGAAAACAAAGTCCTGTAAGTGCCCCTGGTAAGTTTGCTCATCAGCTGTGTCAGGAATTTCTCTTCCATGCACTCCAGACTGCCTCTTCTCTGCTGTGTTGAATTTCCATCTAGTGATGCATCAGCTTATAGAACCCTTCATCTGCCTCTTCATCCTGGATGGGTGGTCTATAACAGGGTTCCACTGAGATGTCTGCCTGGTCAGCCCTCCCCCTGATCCTTTCCTATAGGCACTCCACTTTATCATCACTCCAGTCATGTAAGTCATCCCTCCATGTTTCCGTGATGGAGACTGTGTCACAGGTTTCCTGCTGCACAATGGCTCCCAGCTGCTTCTGTTTGTTTCCCACACTGTGTGCACTGGTGTGGATGCACGTCACCTGGGCTATCCATTTCACCCCCAGCACTGGCATGATGCTCCCAGGCTCATCTCTAGTGAGCCTGGCCTTATCCCCTTCCCCATGGGTTTAAAGCCCTCTCAATCAGCCCAGTCAACTCATGGGCTACAATCTTCTTCCCTTTTCTGACAGGTGAACCCCATTTGTCTCTAGCAAGCCTGGTGCCACATAAACCATACCATGACTTGTTGCGGTGGCCCAGCCCACTCCGGGGCCCAATGACATCAGGTGGGTGGATNTGACTGTAAAAGCCAAATGCCGTAGATGGCACCAGCCTTTTAGCCAGGTGCTGATCAGGTGGGTCCTGCTGTTCTTGGTGGCTGGACATTTTTCTAGGGGTCGTAAGTTCATAGTCCTGAAGAAGACAGAATTGCAAGAATTCTTCCTTCTCTAGGATAAATTCTAGAGTAGTGTTTTACAATCACAATTAATTTTGAATTAATATTTTCTTATTTATTTTTCTGTAAAAACACTAATGTTTGGCAAATATTTAAATATGTTGTTAAAGCAAGTTTTGTATCTAATGCTTCTCTTTGTTAGACAGGTACATGAAAATTTTTGCATCTTTATTTGAGTAAATTTACTGCTAATATGGATTTATGTGAGTTTTAATGGATATATCCATTGTGTTAGTATATGATTGTTGCTGTATTTTTTGGTCTGGTGGTATCTTGTCTTTATACTTGATTTCTTCAGAAAAAATTATTATTTTAGAGAAGCACAAAATAATTAACTNTAAATATGTTGTTAAAGCAAGGTATCTAATGCTTCTCTTTGTTAGACAGGTACATGAAAATTTTTGCATCTTTATTTGAGTAAATTTACTGCTAATATGGATTTATGTGAGTTTTAATGGATATATCCATTGTGTTAGTATATGATTGTTGCTGTATTTTTTGGTCTGGTGGTATCTTGTCTTTATACTTGATTTCTTCAGAAAAAATTATTATTTTAGAGAAGCACAAAATAATTAACTATTTATTATAAGCAAAACAGACTTAGCTTTCTTCTAAATAAGGCATGGATAAATTTATCTAACAATTTTTCATTTCAGTTTGCTACATTAAACCACCTGTAGTCCTCTGTCACTAGACCATTTTTGTCCTGGCATCTTCTCTCATGTTGGAAGAAGTTCTGCCAGGAGAATATATACACTTTAAGAGTATGCAGTGGTCATTTGTTGGTTAATGCACACAGCAGAGGACTGGTCACTACGTGCAGCTAGGCTAAGGTGTACTATATTTACTCCTACTTTCCTCAAGATATTTTATGAGAACCTGGAGGCCAATCAGGTAGAGGAGCAGAGGCCTGCGTTGCTCTGTAAAAGGGGCTGCTCCTCAGTGTTGATGCATTGCTGACTTTTTGTTATTTGCTTTTTGTGTTGGGGTTTTTTACCTTTCCATGTCAGTATTTTTCTTCCTGAATCCTTGAGCTAATATCACCATCTCAAGAGTTTCAATTCTGTCCGTTTTTTCACTTTTCTTATCTTTTATGGTTTTAGCTCATGGATTTTCTCATGCCTTAAAAAACAATTTTATCAGCAAAAGTGAACCAAGGTCACAGAGTTGTGCTGTATCAAACTAAGCCTTGGATCACAGAGAGTTGAACCTCCACACTGAGGGTTGCGGACTTAGCTAGAGAGGGGGACTGAGCCATCTCCTTTTGCCCTCATAAAGGATTTTAGAATTAGTAGACCTCATCTTCCTGAACCTGGTTTTTAACAATAGAGAAAGAAAACAAAGCTTTATAATTTGTCAACTCCCAGGCAGTTTCTCATCTTTCAGTGAATTAATAATTGAATCAATTTGACTGAAATGAAGAAAATATTCTCTTTGCAATTGCGAAAGATTCTATTGCTGCCAACAGCTGGTTTGTATTTCAACAAGCTCTGAATGTAGTTGCTTTCCTGGTAATTTACACCAATTCAGATTTGTCATTCAATACTTCAAATTGAACAGGTTTTTATATATGGCATGTCCAGTATTGATCAAAGTACATTAACTAGTGTTTTAATTTGAGATTCCTATTTGTATTTTAAAATGTACTCTCTTAAAAATAACAAAAAAGTGTTCTAACCAGTCTTGTAATGCTCTACTATCACACTCTGTTAGCTTTTAAAACAGGATGGCTTCATCGAAACTATCTCTTGTGAATAGTCTGTGAACAGCTCTAGCTCTCTAACTGTGCCTGGCAAAGGTTTTCAAAACCAAGATCTAGTTGGCCAGGAGCAAAACTGTGCTGAGGCCAGTCAAACAATTTAACAATATTATTTTCAAGTTTCAGTGCCCAGGAATGTTAGTCATGCAAATAGTGCCTTATTGGATGAAGGCCTGGAAATGGTATGGGAAACATATAGTTTGTGAATCCTGTAAGGAGTTGCACACACGCTGCATGGCACCCAAACCCTTGGGTGCTTTCAGGTAGCAGATGAAAGGGCATTTCAAAGGCATTAAAAATTATTCCTTTATACATACTCAGGGAAATTGTGGGGTTAGGTATATTCTGGGTATGTATACATTTACAATAAGATTCTCATTTTCATTCTCAGTTAGTTTGAACCCTGTAAATGGACTTACCCAAATGAGCTTTAACTTCGGGTAAACATCCCTACTGTTCAGATGTTTGTTCAGTGACCCTGTTCTAGGAATTGGACCTGGTTTTTTTTCCACAGGTGTTAATAAACAGCAGTAGAAGGCTCATTCAGGAATAAATTCAGGTATAAAAATACAGTGGGAATGGTAACTCCTGGTACTGATAAACTGCGAAGAACAAATAAGTTTTAACTAGAGCCCAAGGCAGGTAGGAGACTGCTGACAGTTGTCATTCAGCAGAGGCTTTGGGACAGGATAGATGAGGTCAGGGTAAGCTTTTCTTTGGGCTTGATGTGGAATACATGCACAATTTTAATAGTAAGAAGAGACAGTATCTCACTCTTGCCTAACAGAAATGATTTAATCTTTTAACATTTGAAATGTCACTCTGTCATTTTTAAAAAAAAAAATTCGGACTTCTAGGTCAATGAGATATTTTTAAAATTTTTTTTATAAGCACTGTATACAACCAAAAATTGCCAGACAGTTCAGTGCTGTCTACGGATCAAACTACAGCAGAATAAACTTCTTGGAAAAGTAAATTCATAAAGAGAAAATAATTTTCGTTCAAGAGCAGAAGCCTCTCTATACAGAATTACATGTGTACGCAAGATAATGAGACATATGACATAACAGTCATCTAAAGAAAAGTTGTACTTAGTAAAGAATTCATTGAACTACATGAAAAACAACAGCTTAAAATTGCAAAATATTCAAGCACAGGTTAAAAAATCCTCAGATCTATCCAGACATTTTAGATACACAACTGAAATGCAGATTCTGTGTTAGGAGTGTCTGACCTGTGCCACAGTCATTTGTACATTTGAAAGAATAGATTTGTCTTCAGTTAAGGAAAGAGAATAGAATCAACACAACCCATCTGATGTGCTTTTCTAGCAGAAAAACCTTTTTTCAGAAGAAATCCTGGATTTGCTGCAAATTATACCAACATTCTGCAAAAAATCCTATGGCATTTTCATTGTCTTTCCCATCTGTAAGTCTACTCAGGTACACATCTCTGAAAATGCCCTTCATTAGAGGGTGGACAGTACTCCTGCAGGATTTTTGGTTGTCTGAGTCCCACTAAGTAGATCCAAAGTGCTCCTGAAGGAGCGAGAGGGACAAGAACCTCCAGAGCAGTGTAGAGAGCAGGCATTTCCTGAGCTAATAGCATTCAAGTATCCTCACAAAATTCTCATTGTTGTTCACAGACTGAAAACAGCACTCATATACTTTGAAATGCTTAGAAGAAACACATTCTCCTGAAAGTTTACTCATTTCTGTTTTCATACTGTTACTCTCTAGCTAAATAATGACTTTTGTCATTATTTTACAATTGAATTTATTAAATAGATTGCTAAAAATGATTCAGTCTTGTTTGAACTATGGTCGTTAGTTATAGACTTTTAAAAACACCTGTCAGCTGCCTTTTCCTGGAGGTCCTTGCTTAGTACAAATTTCCAGTAAGTATATATAAGCCAAAGTACTTGTTTGCTCATATGTAACTATCTCCTTATATTTATTTGGGTGGCATTGTCTTAGGTGTGAAAGATAACCAGTCTCTAGATGTCAGAAATATCTTATTGTTTGAATATATTCTTCATGGGAAAAAAAAAAAATTAAAAGGAAATTTAAATTTGTTTTTTCAGAAAATATGAGCCTCCAAAATTACTTCTCACAGAAACCTAGAGGGGTTCTTCTGCTGACCTAACCATCCATTTCTGCCGGGACTGCCAGCAATAAATCAGCAATTGTGTTCTGCAAAGTATTGTTGTTCCAACTTTGTGTTTTGTTTGGATTGTTGAACTGTTACTTATACAAGGTATAATTTGTTCAAGATTCAAGAGCCTACACATGCAATAAAACATGTCTGACCAGAGATCCAGGAGCAATTTAAAAACTTCAAGTACGCATGTTAGGAATATATGTAGATTACTTGTTTGGAGTGTCCTGCAGCTGTGCCCTAAGTGAACACTGTCTTTTTAACCAAAGATGTTACCTTGTTGCTATTAAGAGATTATGCATGTTAAATTAAAGGGTGAGAAGAATGATGGATGTTGACAGGAGATGGAGTAAAGTGGCTTTACCTGGTTTCAACTGCGCAGATCTCAACAGCTAGCAAAGTTATCTTCAGCAGAGTCAGTCTGGGGAAGGAACCTGCCATGTCAACACTGTCAAAACTATGGCAGATACCAAAAACATCATTAGAAATAAAACCATACAGTTTATCATTTCCCCAGTCCTGTCATACACAGGTGTCAGATTTCTGTAATTGCATGTTCTTCTTCCAAGACAGATTGCCTTCAGTTTCAAGAATTAAGACCAACAACTTTTTTTAAAAGGTTCTGTTAAGAAAACCTTGGTTCTTGCCATAAAATCACACTTCTTTAGGGCGGATTTTATTTAACACACGCAGGATTGACTTTGAAATAAAATCCAACAGGTTTCCCACTTGATTTTGATTTAATGGACATCTTTGGTAGAGGACCTCAGGGTAGGCTGGCTCTAGCTATTTGTCTTTATACTGGGTAGTTTATATATTTTAAGAAAGTGACAAATGGCAGCTTTAAAAAAACTCATTATAGTAATTGATTATTATAGGAAAACCTTGGAAACCTTATGAAAGAGAGACATATTCTCTAAGTGTCTTAGCTTTAATCCAGATCTGTAATTAGAAGAATCCATAAACATTTATCACATTCAGAGAGCTTTGGTCAGAAGGTTTAGAATAAAACTCTGGAGTCGCTTTATTGTTCTGTGTTAAAATTACATAGTTTAGCAATTTCCCCTTACCACAGAGAGATTAATTTTCCCATCTGAACAGAGGCCTACACACTCTCAGGACCCCTCTAAAATGAGTCTCACAAGAATTTTCCTGTGCACAAGCTCTGGGAAAGGTGGCTGGACTCTTAGACTAATACATTTATGAATTTTCTTATCAAGTCATATTTTCACTGTAGAATTTGTTCAAGAATTTGTGTTATCTATTATCCCTCTACCTTTTCTCCTTGGTCTCTCCATCTATCCGAAACTTCGGGTGTCCCAGCAGGAAGCTCATTGATCTCATGTTCCCTCCTTGCCTCACCTCCCTTGTTTTAGCTGTAGCTCGTTCTGACCAAGTTTTGAGAGATTCCAGTCCTGGACCCATATGTAAGATAGCCTTTAACTCATATTTAATTCAAGGCCTTTTGGTTAAATAACTGATTTATTTAAGCAAACATTTTATTAAATTTCAGCTAATGTGGCTAGAAGTTTATTTTGCTTTCATTAATGAAAAAAGATAAATATCTCAAATATGAAAATTGGGACCAAAATTTGTCTATCTAATGTTACATTACCAATGCCTCTGGAAGACAGAGGCAACATTTCTTGTCTGTCTTTTACAGAGACAATAAGCACACAAGAGACTTAATGACTGCTTTCAGAAATGCTGAATATGAAAAATTATCTCTTAGATTTCAAGTCCTTAATCATGTACAAACCTGAGAATTGGTCACTGTCCCCGTGTACAGAAAAGTAAATATTCTGCAGTTGATTCTTTAAGAACCTTTTGTTTCTGATTTAGGTCTGTAATGCGTGACTCAGTTTGATTTCTTGTTTATCTGAGGGGGTATACATCTCATGTTCCTTCTAAGAAAGGAATGGAGTGCTCAGGATAAACCATAATTGATCATAAAAGACAGAAAACATTTGCAAAGCCATACATATTTCTATGGTAGATAGACTTCAACAGTTTTCAGTCCAGAGAAGGTCTTTTGCGGAACGGCTTATCAGGCATATCCTACCATGTATGTAGTAGTAGTAGTAGATATACGAGGTATTTCTTTTAACCAGAATTCATTGTGGTAAACCTCAACATTTATAGTGTTTTCTCTTATGGCACCACATCCTGAAGTAAAAGCAGTGTATAAGAATGTCATCTTTCTTTTCTAAAAGGTGATCCTCTAGGTGTGAAAAGATTGACTTTTGTCAGCTTAGTTATATACAAGGCTCAGAAGTGAGAATGCAAGTGAAAGAACTATAAAAAAAAAATCTTAAAACTTCAATTGTTTTAACAAAAATAGCAATTTTCAGAAAACTTTCATGACATTTTTATGTCCAGAGTTGACAATGCCATTCATTTATCTTTCTTTAAATACATTCTATTCCTTCAGATAATGTCCCACATATAAATTTACTTATGTCTATAACAGGAGCAGGCCACAAAATCTGAGAAATGAAGTGAACTTTTTGAAAGCAAAGACTTTTTTACTCTTTTACACAGATATGTTATAAAACCAAGCCCGTAACAATTACATTTATTCTTTCCCCAAAGCAAGCTACATCTTTTAACCGTTAGAGTTTTTCTTATTCCAAGTTTGCTTCAGTCTGTAAACCACTCTTTTAGCATGAAATAAAGATCATTGTTCGTTTGGCAAGTATACAGTTTCTTTGTCAAAAGCTGCTTAATTCAAATATTCTGCTCACAAAGATATTTTTCTTGGCAGTTTGATGTATATAGTAAAAGTGAAAGGTATTTGTTAATAGCAGAGAAGAAAATTAATGTTCTTTGTGTTTCCGCATAACAGATTTTTCAAGTTAGCTGTTGTTTCTGAAGGATACATGTCAGGTAAAGAATGAAAAGTCCAAAGGTATACCTCTCTGAGTTCTTTTATCTGTATAGCCAGTGGGAAAAGAACACACTGGCATGTGGCAGGATCAGACCACAAGATTTCGAAGTCTGATGCAAGTGTACTTTGAGGGGCAACTGTGTCCAGTTCTGAGGCCTGCAGTTCAGGAAGGACATTGAGATGTCCAGAGAAGGACAATGAAGCTGGTGAAGAGTCTGGAGCACATGTCCCATGAGGAACTGCTGAAGCAGTTTTTGGGTTCTTTAGCCTGGAGAAAAGGAGGCTCAGGAGAAAGTTTATCATTCTCTACAACTACCTGAAAAAAGATTGTGGCCAGGTGGGGGTCAGTTTCTTCCAGGGAACTAGTGATAGATCAACAGAACATAGTCTTAAGATGCACCAGGTAAGGTTTAGTTGGACATTAGGAAGAAGTTCGTCACAGCAAGGGTGATTGGGCATTGGAATGGGCTGCCCAGGGAGGTGGTGGAGTCATCATCCCTGGAGCTGTTTAAGGAAAGACTGGATGTGGCACTTAGTGCCATGGTCTAGTTGACATGGTGGTGTTCTGTCAAAAGTTGGAATTGATGATCTCAGAGGTCTATGCTACCTAAAATTTAAAATTCTGGTATTTTTATCCAAGAGAAGTTGGAATAATTATATCTTTGATTGCCTTAAGATATAAACTGTTGCTGCTTACAAGAACTTCAGACCACATCTCACCCTCTGTAGACATAGCACTGTAATTCCTGGAAAGCTTGCCAAAATTGTCTGTGTAGGTAAGAGTCAAACCTCAATACAGAATCCTTTTGTCGCTTCTCATAGGAAAATTTCTGTAGCAAAGATAGAGTGTACTCCAGCATGTTCCTAGATTTGACTGGTTGGAAGCCTGGAGTGGTAAAGGGCTTGCATTCGTTGGCATAAGTGAAAAGAAAGCCCCACAGTCCTGACTTTTGGAATGGGATTGGTCTCACATATCATCAGAACTTTAAAAGACAGATATGTTAAATGTAGTTAGTCTTGGCTTCCTTAAGGGAAAGTATTTAATGTCCAATGCAGTTGATCTGACCAGTCTTGAAACATGATGGCCAGTATATTTAAACTGAAAGAGGGTAGAGTTAGATTAGATGTTAAGAAGAAATTCTTTATTGTGAGGGTGACCAGAAACTGGAACAAGTTTCCCAGAGTAGTTGTGGGTATTCCATCCCTGGAAATGTTCAAGGCTAAGCTGGATGGTCTTTGAGGTCCCTCCCAACCTAAACCATTTTATCGTTCTATGATATAAAAAGATGACTTACAAGTCTGATCAGCCACATGTTGTCATCTCACCTGGACCCATACATTTCTGTGCAGTGTTATATTTGCTATGTACTTCAAAGCAAATAAAAGGGAGTAATTGCCTTTCACTCTACAAACTGAATAGGGACAATGGTCCAGTGACTGCAAAAGGGCTGCTATGCCAATGCATCTCCTGATTACTGACATCTATGTTAGAATGGAGATGCCTTTTGCCTTTCTTCTAATGTATACTGGCAGAAAAGCTAGCAAGAATTCAATTCTATTTTAGTGCAATTTCTTTTGCATATATTTGTCTATATTAAACAGCAATATTTCGTGCTTAAAGGACAGAATTTTCTCTCATTAACCCTGCAGAGGTCAGTGGGCCATACAGAAGCTGTATTGGGCATTAATTTTATATCATTTACATACAGCAGTTTCATCTGGCATTTCCAAGATGCAAAACACTGTCATATGGAAATGCACTCACCGACATGATTTTTCACAATATAAAATTTATTAGGAAGACATATCCTTCATTATATATATGCTCCAATGTTTTAATGCATATTTTACAAGGATTTTTCTTTTTACCCTGTCATTTTAATCTAATGTTTCTAAAAGTTGATTCATTTTCATTTAAAAAAATCAAAGAGGTGAAGAAAATCACGTGGCATCTCTTTTTGTTGCTATCACCTTGTTTTATTATTTGTATGTCTCAGAAGTTGTCTGTTGTACTTTTATTGATCAAGGAATAGAATCTCTTTAAAATCCAGGTGTTGACCACATGTTTATCAGACTTTCCATAAACAACAAAGAGGTTTTTTTTCCATATCTGCTTTCTTTGTGAAAATCCAACTGAGCTTTGCAAATATGTTAATCCAGGTCTGCAAAATCTTCAAGCTCTTGATTTGATTCATGCATGCTAGCAAGGGTCAAACTGAGGGGAAATAGTAATGCAGCATTTACTCTGAGGTGATTGTATGCCTTTGTATATCGCTACTAGCACAGGATGGTGGCAGGTTTTCACTGCTGAGGATTAAAACTAATTTAATGTTTCTAAACTAAACATGCCTAGGATGCAAAGTTCAGACCCAAATCACAGATTTATCAAATTAGGTGTTCAGATACAGTGATTGGAATTTTCTTCAAATATAAAAAGCATTCCGATCAAGCTTTTTAAATTGTTCTCACATTTTTTAAGCACTGATTTTTGAACATACTGTTAGGCTGAAAAAGACTCATACTTTAAAAACAGCCTGCAAATTTTACCTCTTCTTATCTCACTCCTGCTTGTTAAGGCAAAGAATTACAGACAAAAAGAATGGATTTTGGATACCTGACAAAAGTTTTCTGCTCCTGGGAATCTCTGTTTCTGTAAAATACTATTTTATAGGAGTCCTTTATTTAATTTACAATACTTATATGAATATACATAATGTGCATATAAAAAGAGATTGCTGAAACAAAAGTGTAATAAATACGGATTTTTAGAATACGGAGTAAATGGACAAACATCATAGATCTTGAACTTGAAGATCCTGCATAGTTGTTTGTAATAGTAAGAATCATGGTTTAACAATTTATTAACCTTCCTACAGTTCCCAAACAGGTACTCTACAATAAAAAGGATAGGAAGGAAGGAAGGAAGGAAGGAAGGAAGGAAGGAAGGAAGGAAGGAAAGAAGAAACAAAGAAAAAGAAAGAAAGAAGGAAAGAAAAGAGATGTCTGTAAAACGTGGGGATGATGTTTTGAAAGAGTAAAGCTATAACAAGAAAATTATGTGGTTGTTTCTTGTTTCTTTGATATGTTGGCAGACTAATACTTTTACCAAAAGGTAGCATCTAGCTTTCTTTTTTTCTTTCTTTCTTGACTAAACTTTTTGAGTTTTGCGTGACGTAGTAAAAATCAATTAGCTGAAGAGCACATACTTACCTGATAGTTGGGGTGAATTTCTCTGTACTGTATTTGGTGCTTCATCATGTGTGAATGCAAGAGAAATCTATACTACTTTATCTAATTAGCACAGCAAACCTTTCAAACACTCTTAAAATTTATTTAAGATTCTTATTGATTTGGCATAATGTTAGTTTATATATCTCTTACAATTAATTTATAAAAATAGTTTCCTTAGCTCTTGGTGTTTATTTCAGCGAAGAGTTCAGTAGGATTAAGGTTTCAAAAGTAATGCCTTAAGTTACTTAGATGTATGGTTTGGGGTTTTTTAAATAAGATCACTTTATGCTGAAGCTTAGATTAGATATTTTAGAAAGTAATAATTTGTTTGATAACATGCCAGTTTTAAGTTTTTGTTATAGATTAGTTTTTCTCTGCTTAATAAAGAATAAATAAGTATATTTAAAATTTAGAAAACGATTCACTATCATTCTTTTAAAAATAATACATCATCCAATAATCATATGTAGCAGCAAAATGGAGAGCATCGTGATGGACTGTTCTGATCTTGACATGAACAAACTGGCATTTTCCTGAGAACTGTAAAAATGGAGTCGTAGTCATAACATCTTGATGAGTTTAGATCTTTGTTGTTTTTGGGTAGGGTCAACTCACAGGGCGTATTTTCACTTTCTGTAAACTTACCCTTTGCTGATTAAAGATAGTCTAAAAGGTAGCTTTAGAAATTACCTTTTCGGTATAGGCAACACGGGATAATTGAAGAGAAAATTGTTGCTATTCCTTGTGATTTGGACTTAAACTCCAAGTGAATTGTGAACACAGAAGTCTTTAGACTAAAAGGTAGAATAAATGTCGTGTTTGTCCAAGGTGTCATGTCGTCTCTTCCAAAAAAAGCAATATTTTCTACAAGTAAGCAACAGGCACATGGACTGTTGGATCACGTTACGTCAGGTTATGTTGTGTTACATGATATGACATGCCCTGCAGTGACCTGAGGCAATGTCATCTTGTGTTACCTTGGTAAGGAAATACTATTCTTTATTAAACAAGTGAAGAGAATGCTAATCATCTGTAGCCATGAGGAATTTCTGCGCTCTCTGTAGGTAAAAGCATGTAATGACAAGCAGTATGTTCTTTTGATTTTCTTTCACCTACTTCTAGGCAGGCTAAACCCCATATGAATCATGTCTTACTATTATTTACTAGTTGGCATGTACTTTAGAAATCTAATTTAATATGTTCCAGAGTACATGCTGAAGAGAAATTCCTGTAGTGCTACAAAGACCTGTAGTGCTTGGAGAGTGGATAGACAATAGCACCTATTTGGTTATGGAAATGAGAGATTTTGCAAAAGGGATATTAAGTAATCTTCTTAGATGGAAATTCTTAGTGTTGGGAGTCTAACTTTTTATACATTTTTATGCATAGACTGGTCATTATTACTCTTCTACGGTTCTTATAAGCTTCTTGCTTAAATAGTACATTATGAAAATGAGCTCTTGCAACTGCAAAGTATGATAAAACTGAGTCTATAGTGTGACCCTACCCATGACTCTATCAGGATAGGTACTCTCAATAAGTAAGTCTTGAGTTATTGCATTATGGGATATTATCAAAGGAACCCATTGTACTTGGTCATTCCGTGTAATGATCTTTTATATTATTTCCTATTGATACATTCGGCATGTCAATTCACTTTTAAAAGATTAGCACAAAGAAAGTGAACACTATTACACAGGTACAGCTATCTACTGATTTTACAGTAAATTACTGGTGCGTGGTACAGAATGTAACCTCTTGGTTATGCTCTGCAGTAAAAGGAATGGGTTAGAGAGGTTTTTATGCAAATTAGTAATGCTCTGTGTTGGAAGCCTAATTGTACTTTTTATTGTTGGACAAGTCAATATGCTTTAATACACATTTTATAAGCTTCTTGCTAAAATTGTATATGAAAGGGATTAGTTCCCATAGATGAAAAGCATAATCTTAACAATGAGGCCACGTAAGCAGAATGGTTGAAGTACTGATAAAGGATTTGTTAGCTCCAACATAGAGTAAGTCTTATTAGGGTTATTAGTCACCACTATTTGACCCACTACAGTTCATTGTACAAGTCACATGTACTCAGTGATGGAACGAACATCAGCTACTGTATTCTGGCCAGATACAATAAATAGGAATGTGTGAACTACCTTGCCAAAAATCAGAATAAACATAAATTCATTTTTCTTCAGTTATTCTTGAATGGGGAAAGCAAAACCAGAATAATTTTAAAATGAGCTATTTTATAAAAACTACTAGGTAGCACATCTTGAAAGGGGCTGGAGGAGAAGTTCAAGGTTCAGGTTTTGCTTGCTGTCTCAGTTGATCTAAATCTTCCTACATGCTCAGCAGTGATCATTATCACAAATAATAAAATTCAGATGTTGAAGAGCAAGAGTTCAGTTAATCACAGGAAAATCTGAAGAAAATTATCTTCAAAATGGAGGTTTCACATTAGAAAAAAAGGTCAGTTGTGTGTTTTCTCAGACAATCCCTCTTTTAACTTAAGACCCATACACAGCTTTTGTTTTTTTTTGTCTTGTCTATGGTCATAATAGCAGTGGTGACAGAGCTAGAGAAGAAAAACAGAAGTACAAGAGTCAACTTTTAACTAAGGGATTTTTTCTATATTCCTTAGCTTTAAATAATTCATCGAAGTATATCAGAATCACCTAATGATGGCAGCATGCAAAATAGAGACCAGAGCAAAGCACAACGGTAAATCTGATGAGGCATCTGTGGTCTTCAGTTATGTCATTTTTCTTCCCCTTATGCTGGATCATGGAATACGTATGGGAGGGTGAACAGATTCTTAAACCTTATCTGCTCAACCAAAGCAATGCCTAAAAAATGTATTGTTATATTAATATTTCTAATAAATCCAAACTACAGATTATATACATTGTTCTTTCTCTGCAATGCATTTATTAATTTCTAGTCTTCCCTATGTAACCTTCCCTATGTGCTAGAGCAAGTCTTAGCCGCCAATATCAAGAATATTGTTTGGAAGGGCTTTTCCTTTAAATTATGCTAACCAATCTTTCCCAGCACTGCAATGTGTTCACTATGTCTGTCAGAAATATATTTCTCACATAACAGTGTAGCTGCTCCTTTTAGATTGCAAGAGCACCTGTCCTACTTCTAGGGATGCTGTTACTCAGCATTTACAGGCTCATAAGTAATATATCTTCACATTTGGTCTTTATTTGTCTCCTGGAAAGCATCCTATCTGTCAGCCTCTAGTACAAATGAATATTTGCCATCAGATTGCTTATTAGTTTGCCTTGTTTAAAGAGGTGTCTAGATAGACAGGCATCCTTCTGTCTTGTGCTGTCTTTCTTATTTTCTCATGCTAGTATTTCCCTTATTTTTAAAATTCTGTTTATTTATTTACTTACTTACTTATACTTTCTGGCTTGTTTTAAGTCTTGTTCTAGATTTCCAAAGAAAACCTATTTTTCACAGAATCACAGAATCAACTGAGTTGGAGGGGACCCTCAAGGACCATTGAGTCCAACTCCTGGCCCTGCACAGCACCATCCCCAAGTCACACCATGTGCATGAGTGCGCTGTCCAAAATCTTCTTGAACTCTGACAGGCTGGTGCTGTGACCACTTCCCTGGGGAGCTTGTTCCAGTGCCCAAACACCCTCTGTGTGAAGAACTTTTTTCAAATATCAACCTAAACCTCCCCTGACATAACTTCAGGCCACTCCCTTGAGTCCTGTCACTGGGCACCAGAGAGAAAAGATCAGTGCCTGCCCCTCCTCTACTTGTGCTTTTTTATTTGCTCATGCTAGTCTTTCCTTTCTTTTTAAAATTAATTAATTAATTAATTAATTATTTTATTCTTTATACTTTTTGGCTTTTTTTAGCTCTTGTTCTATACTTTCAAAGAAAACCTACTTTCCTCTGAGTCTAACAGACTCACGCTCATACAGTCCCAGTTCCACTGAAAATAAAAGGCACACAGTGGTTATTTGTGACAATGAAACTTAGAGTTCAAGACTCAAGCATTTCAGAGCAGCAATTGTACTGTGTTGTGCAATATGAGATTTTGGCAAACCAGATAATAAGATGATATCAAATTGTCTGAGAAAATGAAGATATTCTCCACTCTTTTTCAAAATATAGATAAGTCAGAAAAGCAGATATTTATGGGAATGACATAGAGGAGGACAAAGGCGAAGATCAGTGGAGCTTGCTTAAGCCCTGTGCCTGTTCCTCATAGTGCAAACAATCATTCATTTTATCTTACTTTAGCAGTTTAAAAGGCAGGCATCCAGGTTAAACAAATAATCTAGGTTTTCCCAGAGTCAATTGGAAGAGTTAGGCTCTTCCAGAGTGAATTTACTAAATATTGAGGCTGGAATCATTGTTTCAGTATTTTAAAGCATGCTAAATGTTTTGGATCTTGAAGTAGTGTCTGAAGGTCCCACAGCAGTGTTTAACTTGGCTCAGTTTTTAGTGTTAACCATTACGTTTGCTTATATATATGTATATCATACTAGCAATAATAATTTTATTTACTCCTGCTGTGACTAAGGGCAGTAACAAAGCCTTTTGCTCTTATTTCCTTTGTAAACAAATGTTGTTTCGTACAGTTTTGCTTTACTTTCTCCAGCTTTTAGTTGAGTTGCATTTTCAAAAAGGTTTTTATCTGAAACTAGCTTATTTTTCTGATTATATATATATATAAAAAAGCTTTATAGAATAAAGTATCTATGTTGTTCTTGAGATTATTAATTTTTTGAATGCACAGAACTTTAGACAGGTATGTGAGGAAGAAGCCTCCTATTACAGAGCACTGTATTTACCACATGGCAGAGAAGCAACTAGGAAGCTAGCAGGTTCCTCCTCTCTTATGATGTCTGTATCTATCATAGTCTCCAGAGATGGTGATACGAGGTCTTCCTTTGGTCCTTCTCCCTTACAGAGTTTAAAAAAACCTGCTTTGATGGCTTTGCCTTTAGTGAAAGGTCAGTGATTGTGCCCTTGTTTGACATAATTGATGGTGTAGTTAATTAGAGTTATACTGTACTTAGAATAGCCTGTGCTTCTAAGATCTGTAGTGGAAGAGCTACCTCCTGCAGAGTTTCTGAGATCTAAAGAATGGCAGCTTCCTCAAGCACTGTTTACAAGCTCCTTTAGCATGATTGTACCATCTACAATCTATAGCAGAAAGACTCCCTCCTGTGGAACTAATAAAATCCACAGAAGAAGTGTTGTGGATTTCCCGAATTCTCATTTGCCTGTAAGAATTTAATATGGTTGCAGACATCTTTAAGTGTGAAGCCATTAAATTCTGTCACATATGTTCCAGATCCACAAACACAGGTCCATGTTATCATTGTGTTACTTCCCTTTTAAGATGGTACAGCTTTTATGACATAGGTAGTAACGCCAAAAACCTCAAAATTTGATCATCTGATTAACGCACATACCAAGTGATATCTTTAAATACCCCTCAGTAGCATAAGCAGAAGAAATATGAGTATTCCTGAAACTATATTTTTCAGTAACCACTGCTGAAAGAATCCTGGTATTAACTCTAAAGAGATCTGGCTGGATTCCTTTACACCATAAAAGGTATTGATAATCTTACAGAAACATCAAATTCACAGTTACAGTATATCAGTTCCAATAGATTCACCACCCCCCACCCCATTTTGCTAAAATTGTTTGCAACCCCAAATTTTTAGTATATAAAATATTTAATAAATGCCTAATCTATTCCCACCCCCACCCCCCAGCCAAAATGATTTTGAAAGAGTGAATTCAGAGAATATGTCTAAGCTAAAATTAGAGGAGGTGACTAATCAGTTAATTTTTTTTTTCTAATATATAATGGAAGACAAATAAAACATCACCCAAAGACAGCCATTTTTATAACGTAGCATTTTTTGTTTATGTCTTCTGTGAAAAGGATATAGATTTCAGATTATATTGGTATAAACTGTGTCTGACAGGACAATAACTTAGATCCTTTTCTTTAAGGATAACAGACTTTAAAATAGAATTACTGTATCTTCTGGTATGTATAAAATTCATTATTAGCTATTGTAGTTTCAATGCCATTTTAGCTTCAGAATCACAGATATCTTCATGCATAAAATATATTAATTTAGGAAAGAAAAAAAATACAATAGAAAGCAGAGTCTACTTTCAGTCCTTTCCTTTTGAACGGACTGCTTGCTTAACCCAGTACAAGAAGGTAGTGTGAGTTTTATTGTCTTGATTTAAAAAAAAAAAGTTAATCAAAGAATAATGGATAGGATGTCTTCATCTGACAACATCTGTTGATCTGAAACAGGAGAATAGCCAGTGTGACAGTGAAGGTGTTCTCTACTTTTTTCCCCAAGCTGAAAAAATGGGGCATAGAGCTGTACAACCCATAGCAATGTGCATGTCTTTATATGATGTTGTTCACCAGAGACTTGTCAACAGACTGAGCCATATTGGTTCTGGCAGTCTTTCTATTGGGACAATATTTGCCTTGAAGTACTATCTTTTCTCTTTTTCAATGTCAGCCTGAAGGCTCTTAGACAGCATATGTTCATTTCATGTGTTAGAGATATTGCTTCTGGTATTGCAAATGCATTACCACATTGAGCTTTTTTTTTGTAAAACAGATGGTACGTATTAAGGTCTCTGTTTCTTAGACAATTTCTGCAACAATCGCACCACATTCTTCACATTGACAAAAACATCAGCATCATGCAGTGAGGCACTAGATTATGTCAGAATGGTAAATGAAAGCCCATAACAGGAAGAGTTATAAAGGTGAATCAGTTCCCTTAGAGAAATGGGGAAGGGTGTTATATTTGGTAGGCATTCAGTTAAAAATTAGTGCCCTGATCCTGCAAAGTGATTTGTTTGGGTGTAACTTAGCTTGTAAGGAGTGTTGCTGATATGCAGGAACCACATTTAGAATAGATATTATTTCTTGTAAGCCTGGGTCCTAAGACATGGTGAAGAACACAAAGATTTGAGAATGAGGTGAGCGCAAGGGACAAGCCATAAAGTGGTCACAGAAGGACGGTAAGAATGACAGTGAAGCAGAGGTTCATGGGCCAGCAGGCTGTAGCACATAACTGGGCCAAATTAGAAGACCATCTAAGACAGGTTGTCAAAAATCTATGTGCGCAGTGAACAGGCAATGCACAAGAAAGAAATTAGTCGCACTCTCCTGGAGAGAGTGTAGATGGTACTCTTTGGTCACATGAAGGTGCCTTTAGGCAAAACTAGAGAGACTGGTCCAACTACAATTGCCATAGAAAAGAAAGAGAATGGTAAATTGGCATCAGTAACCTACTTTTGTGGTATTGTGTCTTTGCTGCTGCAGCATCAGCCTTTTTGAAAAGGCACTATCTTAGTGCCTTTAATGTAAGCTGGATTTCCTTGTCCGCATTTAAAGCGTCAGATCAAATACAGAAGAGTGGAAAGTGGGACTTCGGTAAAAATAACATTTGAGGCCAGAAGTGAGGTTAGTTTGTGCAACTGGATGTCAAGACACACTCAGAAAAGTCTGAGTTTGCCCTATTGTCATTGTTACTTCTGCTAGGAGGATTGCCAAAAATACAGGACTGGTTTGCTGTGTTCCTACCCCATAAAGAATAGGAATATTGGTTCTCCACATAAGCAGATCACCTTCGTTTGAAACCTACATGACTTTCTTCTGAGTGTGAGATTTGAAGAACATGAGACCAAACGAAGAGGTGGAGAGCAACATTTGAGCAATAGATTCCAATGAGACATTTCTGTAGCAGGTGCGTAGCACAAGGGCTGTGTACACATGTACATATCTTGAGGAGATAACCAAAGTTTCAGAAGTGATTGGTCCCCCTCATTCAATTTGAAAATGCAGCTCATTTTAAGTCATGTCACGGTGTGTCAAGACAGCAGAGCCTTACAAACCACAGTGCTGTTTTGCACATTACTTTTTACGGGAACAACAGGTCAGCTTGAAATATCAGGGAGAGTGAGCACCATTTTCTGAGTGATAGTGCTGTTCTGAGGCTGCGTTTGCTGACTATCAGTAACGTCTATAAATAATTCAGAAGGTCAGGGTTTAAGCAAGAAAGTTTTGCATTTGCTTCTACAAAGTCATGGCATTAGTTGTGGCTTGTAAAAAATTGTACAGGAGTTTAGGTTAGTATTTCCAAGTTACTTTGAACTGTCAAACTAATTTGTCTCAGGAATTTACTATTTTCTTTACTTCAGCAACACCCTTTCTCTTCCTTGCTTGTTTTCCCTATGCTCATCCAGTCATGGGATCTTTCCTCCTGTGCTGCATTTCTACTAGTCAAAGGCAAACAGGACTTCAGGTTTCAGACTTGGTGCTTTCTCATTGTAAATTTTTACCGTCACATGTTGATATAGCATTAAAGTCATCAGTTTTAATCAAAACACTCCAAATGGAAAGTGTAGCTAAGTCCTAAAAAGAAGATGGACAAACTCAAATGACTGCATATTGTATTAAATGAATAAATAAATAGGAGTTCAAGGCATAGTTAAAAACCCCATATTTCTAAGAGGCTAGAATTATATGATTATATGCATGCTCATAGTCTGCTTTTGCAGAAATAAGAACTTGTGCTGTAAGTGTTGGTGGGAACAGCTGAGTTCAGTGAAGGCAGGAGTAAGATGGATGATATTTTGCCTCTTCCTTCCCTTGGGATTCCTTTCTACCTAAATAGGTAGGGTCAAATTTCTGACCTTTGTCGTATATTATCAGACTGAATGACTTGCTCAATTTAGTGTTAAAGGCATTTGGAAACTATTAATTATTCTGGTGGCCCAGACTGAAATAGCTTAAAATTGCCTGATTTTAAAAGGTATCCTGTGCCACCAAGTATTCTGGAGACTTTTAGTTAATCTTTTCCTTGAAAACTAATCAAAAATCCTATCCACAGACTTAAAACACATCTTCAAATTCTTCTGAGTGTGATCTGAATAAAGATCGTAAATGTAGATTCCTGAATCTAGATAGAGCCTGAAACAGAAGCCCTGATGCTTCCCTGTAATTACACAGAAATCTAGGTATCATCTTTAGAGACATCTTGTAAAAGACAAGCATACCTTCTTGCAAAGTGGCATGGACTCCAACAAATTGCTGAACAAATAAAAATATTTTAATTTCTAAAAAATATTGTTATTCACACTAAAGTATAATCTGCTGGGCACAGAGAACAAAATCGAGATACACATTCACCTTATTGGGTAGTAGGTTGTGACATTTAATACAGGGTTTGCAGGGATTTTCAGTTTACTAGGACAGATTAATTTCCCTGAACTTATTGTGTTCCAAATTAATGATGGCACCTTGTTTTCCTACTTCTTATGCCCATTAGGGAAATGCATAATTCATTCTAAAGATGTGCATGAAGTGAGGTTCTTGTGTTTGTGATCAGCTTTTACAAACAAGAAAGAAATGACCACTTTATGTAAACAGCTACTAAAGCAGAATGTATATTTAGTTCTTCCCACTTAATTTTAGCCTTGTTTATTCACTCTGTTATTCAACAGTTCTACAGATCATGAGGAAAACTGTACAACAGGTTTAATATTCAGCAAGAAGGGCAATGTGCATATTTTTGAGCTGAAAAACAATAATTATTTTTTATAATGATTCTCTGACTTAAAAATACATGCAGATTAGTAAGAGAAAAAATATTTCTGATGTTGGTGGAAATCTCATAAACAGCAATTTAAGGTCTGTTTTCAATGGTTAAATTAACAAGCAAGCCATTCTGGCAAATTTCCAGTTTTCACAAATTAAAGATGTTTTACTGATAAATCCTTTGTCTTTTAGAAATTCACTGTATGCACTGTGTTAATATTTTCTGATAATATTGTACAAAATTTATTTTTTTTCACTGTGCTTCAGCTAAACATGGGCATGAAGTGAATTCTTGTGAAAAGAAAACAAAGGCTATATTCTTTGAAACCAAAAGAAATTCCTCACATATCACTTGGCCCTATGAGCAGAAGGTGTGAAGGAAGGGGCTGAAATGCTAGAGACATCAAATACTTTAAAAGCCAGCACTTGAGTGTTTAAAAAATAGACTGTCAGCTGAAATGTTTCAATGTGAGAGAGAGAGAGAAGGACAGGCTCAAAGGTGTTTAAAAGGGCTGCTGGAGAGGCTTGTATCAGGAGCAGTAATAGTGAGAAATTCATCCGTGCTGATGATGGGGAGGGCAGTATCAGAGACTATTGAGGCGCTGAACGTGCTGGCACTGGAGCTGCAAGTGGTGACACTGGTGGTTGTAGGAGGGGTGGAGGTGACAGCTTTGTTAGCAGCCTTGTGTCTGATGAAGAGAATGTTTCTGTCAGAGTGTACCCTTCACCTTCATGTTAAAAATAGCATTTGGTACGCTATTTATGGGGATTTGGGGGATTTTAGTTCTCCTTTGCCATATGGGTAGCTGCTGACATTAGATTTGGCACTTTCTTTCTGAACTGGAAAATTGCAAAAAATGGGATGGTCTGAATTTCAGTGATGTCTTAGTCTTTGCAACTTTCACAGGAGACAACCCCTTTCTTTTATTTATGATTGAACTTTGTGAGAAAATAAGCAAAAATATCCACATTAGACACACCTATAGCAAAGAAAGAGAAGCAAAAAATTAGTTTTGAAGCAGATATTGGACATTACGGATTGCTTCAGTGTTAATTCAAAATTGGCAGTGCTCAGATCTACTTGAAATGTACTTCCAGAAATCTTTCCCTTCCCTTCCCTTCCCTTCCCTTCCCTTCCCTTCCCTTCCTTTCTTTTTCTTCTTTTCTTTTTCTAATTATTTATCTTTCCCATAATGCAATGCCCTAACCTATTGAATAATTTTCAATGTATGGAAGCATTTTCATACCTCTGATCACTTTTATTGTTCATCTCTGTGCGTTCTTTTGCAGTTAAATATGCTTTTTAGATAGAAGAACCAGAAATGNTTCATCTACAGCAAAGCAAGTGAAAAAAATCTGTTTTCTAGCATTTTAGGATTTTGGGGTATTTTTATGTTGGTTTTTAAAATTATTATTATTATTCTGTGTAATTATTATAGTGTAATACTATAACACTGTTCTCACATGTATTGATAAACATGTAAACTTGACAGAACTTTTGCTGTGGTGACAGAAGTTTGTTCCCATTTATGGAACACAGCAATTCAGAACTTTTGCTCAACTTCTCTGCTGTTGTAATAGCAGGGAATGTTGAAGAGTATTTTTTTAGTCACTAACAGGTTTTTTTTTTTCCTATATCACAAAATTTCTTTGAAAAATTAGTAAAGGTGCCATGTCTTTAGAACATTTTCCAGAGCATTATAAAAGCTAAAACCCAGAGCTATTGTTTTAGGGATAAATATTGGTAATGTATTTGCAACAGTGTCAAAGGAGAATACCATGCCATTTGTTAACAAATAGTGTTTAACTGCTCAATTTTTCTATAGATTTAAATGTATTTTTGAAAAAATTACCAAAGCAAAACTAAGTAGCAAAACCTATAAATGTTCTTTATACAGGCTTTCCTCACATTGTTGCCTTTCATCACGTAAATAAACAGAAGTATTAATATACTTTGTTTTTTAAAACACAGATGTGAGGACTTCCCACTGTGATTCTCTTTCCAACAGGCTTTATATTTGTCTAGCAGTGCTCCAAGATATACATGTGTGTGACACTGGAGTTTTGAGAGCTGCAGTGAATGGCACCATTTCAGAGGATTGTTGGCAAACAAAAGCCTGGAGATATTTATAGTTAGTAGAATTCCAGCCCCCAAATAAGTAGTTGACTAGCCTTTTCAACTCCTGGCTAAATAGCAATGGGACACAGGTATTCATAGCAGACACACATCTTGGTCTTATTTCAGTTCTCTACAGAGTCCAAAGAGCTGTTTTTAATTCTTGTCTGAATTTATAGCCTTTCTGCTTGGACCACAGATTGGCTCAGGACTCAAAGCCAACTGCACATAGAATGAGTAAGGCATCTTATTTTCACTAAAAACTTTTTTTTTTTTTAATTGCTAACACAGTCACTGAGAATTTTAACTTCTGGAATTTTCTGAGGTCTTTTAACAAGGTTGCTCCAGCCTGCTCCCAAGAAGCATATAGATACACAGTATATTTAGACTATACGTAGTTTTTATTCTACTGCTATTCTTTTTTTCTCTTTTTTTTCTCATTGATCAATGCTGTATTACATAGAATACAGGTTACAAATTTTTCTTTTGAAACAAAATGAAGAATGATGTTTGAGAACATTGTGTTCACTGACATGTAAGGAGTTCAAGTGTGTGCAGAGTGTGTTTACCAAAATTTACAAGATTATCCAAGGTTTCTGGAGTGCACAGTGGTATTCTAAGCTGCCTTTACAAAACCAAACCAGAGCAAAAGGAGGAGAAGTGACGTTTCTCATTATGGCTACTTTTAGGTGGAGGGATTTGTGAGGGAGATTTGTTTATGTCCATTTTATGATACCACGGGGTAGGTGCCTTAAAGAAGGCACGAAAATAAAAAGTTGCTTTCTGGAACCTTTATGATTTCTGTCTGCAAATGGGTTTAGCTCTTGCAGCTCCCCTTCTGTTTGACCTCTGAAGTGACCTCTACTGCTGCTGGTCACAGGTAGAGCTCGTGAAGTACCTTACTGCCTTCTACGGCAAAACTACTGACACAGCAGTTATTGTGCTGTGCCTTCTGAATACCAAAATCTCACCCATAGCTGTCCCCTCTCTGCTCACCTCACTTCTTGTGGTGGATGGAATGAAAATTGTGGGAAGTGAAAAAGAAAATAAACAAACAAAAAAAGACAAGATAGAAAAAATATTGTAGTTCAGAAAAAATAAAGATGGGAAAAGATAGCTCATGGTACTGTCTTTTTTAATTTAATTCCTTCTGGGGATCATAAGAGTGAGCATAGGTAAGAAAATACGGAGAGGAAACTGTCCCTGTACCAGAAAGATCACTGGCAAAAAGAAAAGATCCAATTATGTGTGTTTGAGGATGACTTCTGCTTTATAATTATTGTAGCATTTGAGTCTGCACTTTTTTCATTCTTTACTGATTGACTTTTTAATCACATTCATGGTGAATTTAGAGGAAATACCCAGCAACACCCAAGGCATTTGGACAACTGACAGTGAATAACAGTATATCCCACTTTGTCCAAGCTTCCTGTATTGCTTCAAATTCTTCCTAACAATTTTGCCTGCGCAGTTTTGCCCCACTTGTGCTTAATTGTCGCTGCTCTGCTGGTCTTTCAGACTGCAGAACCCAACATGTTGCAGTGTCCTTTTTCACTCAGAAAACCTCATTACAGTGAATACCAATTTCATACAGCCAATTCAAAACATTTCTAAGCAAACTACCTAAAAATCCTCAGGTAAACATTGTATAAGTTATTCATGAATAGATCCCTAAAGCCCGTATCCTCCCATTGCATGTAAAAAAATTGCACAGTGTGTGTCTGGAAGGTGGGGGGAGCACAGATGGGGGGGTTCATCTCAGAAGATCTGCAGCTTTTAAGCTATTTCCAGGCTGTGACACAGGCCCTTTGGCTGAAAGGTCGGCCTCGTACTGTAATGGCTGGGGGTGTTGCCAATAGCTCTCACAGAAGAGGTCTTAGAAACAACAGGGCTCCTGTCTGCAGATCTTTGCCCATATATGTCTGAAATATCAGCTAAGCGAAGTTTATCACAGCTGGTTTACAGAGTGTTTCCAGATTCTCTTCACAGTTGTAGAGTTTCAAAAAGTGCAACTCCTTGGGAGAAGTACAATACCCTGGATCAGCTCTCTCAGCAGCCTCTGAGGATGTATATTTTGACCCACTTGTATTCAGAAACTCAAGTCCCTACCTACCCTCTGCACAGACTTCATGTCTGCCTTTATCCACTCTTTCTTCAGCATCAATTCAGTTGTGAACAGGCCTGCAGAAAATTGGAAAGTTACTGAACACAAAGGAAAAGAGGCCAATTACAAGTGACCTGGGGGGAGCAAAGTACATGTCTGTCTGAAGGGTTATGGTGGAATGGCTGGCGTGAGTCAACGGTAATTTTGAACTAAAACTATCAAAGGGGAAAATTATACACCGTGGATATTAACCAAACACACACACCTAAGTCATTAGAGTGTGTACATATTTATTTTTATCTTATTCAATTGTAGGAGAGCTGAAGCTGAGATTGTAAGGTGTTCCAGGTGTAGATCTGGTTCAGAAATCTTTCCGATAGGTCCTACAACTCAAGACGTACCTGTGAAAGAAAGCCTTCAAGTTTTACATCATTGTATACAGTCAGTACACTGAAAGTTGAAAGAGAAAAAGGCAAAAAAAAAAAGAAGCAGTAGCACTGAACAAAAATAAATAAATACATTGCACCACCTACCAATGCATATTTCAAAGCATTATTAGTGAAAATATAAGTGGATATAAGCTAAATGTAGCCAGTTAGTGATTACTGAATTCTCAGTCTCATTTAGAACATTAAAACTTCTAGTATTTTCAAAAATTCCTATATATGTGTGTTCATAGTCCTATTTAGGACCATTTATTGCATGTTATTGTCACACCATTTTGTAGTTCTTTCTGATTTGAAAAAGAAACAAAATGCTGTTCAGCCTTTGAAAGCTGGTAGATTATTGGATCAGTAACAATACTACAGTGAGCCATAATAATTGTGACATTACTTCCTCACATGACTTTCCCATATTTGCAAAGCCATCTCACGGGCCAGGCTACCTCAGCATTTGGTGCCGGGTTTCCTAACCATCTTCTTTCCCACCACCACAGCTAGGGAGGAGTTTTGTAAGTTTTGGTCCCTTTGCTCAACACTTTCTCCTTCATGTCAGGTATTTCAGAAGGTGGGCTCTGCACTCCTAACTCCAAGGGAGCCATGATAACTTTGAAGGTCTCAGTGAATATGTGTCAATGTTATAAAAGGTAGTTTTCCCTCACTCCTGAGGGTCCTATTGATTCTGCTGTAGTCTGCTTTTGAGTTGGGAAGATACTACTGGGATTCCTTACCCCCTGGCATGACTGTACAGTTAAATGAATAAAATGTGCTCCAAGATCAAAGTCTGATTTCAAAGTATTTCTGTTTTCACATTGGATGGCAGAAAGTCAAAATGAGCAAGCAAAAACCTACCTCTGGATATTGCTGTGGATTTAGCCAGACCTCAGCCTCGCCTTTGTAGCATTTCTTCCAGTGCAGTATTCCCAACACAGGTCAAGCAACAATTTGTTCTTCCATGAACTGTGCTCTGCTGGCAGTTAGTCATTACTGAAGAGACCATGAAGCAAATGCACATCCAGATTTCTGTGGAACCAGCAGGGAAAGAAAGAAAGCAATTTCAAGCAGATCCATACCCAAGCGATAGGGATCTGAGCAACATCTTGCTGGAGGAAATGGGGAAGTGGTCAGATGATACTTCCTAAATTCCTCGGCAAACACTTAATTTAGCGGTGGATCTGTTTTCTCATAGTTTTTGTCAGTTCATGCAGTAGCTTCACAGGTTGCTCCTAGTATTAAAAAAAGTCTATCTTGTTCCAGAGTCATTGTGCAATCTCGAAAGCAGTTTATTGGTCTTGTTAGTCTGGACTTCTAGCATCCACCTGAAAGCAAGTGCAAATTGTTTGCCAGGTTTTTGAGCTTCCCCCATGAAATCCAGCAGCAATGAACACTCTCAGCATTCAGTAAGCCGCCCTTTAGGAGGTAAACTGCTAAGGAGATCAGCTGCTGTCAGGCGACGTAAAATGACCACCAACTCTAGGCAGAGCAACTAGTTTCATGGAAAAGATTATACAGTCTGTGTCACCTTAGAAAACTTACAACATACAAATCTGTAGCATTCTGAGATTAGCCAGCCTTTCACACTGTACAGAGTTTCTGACTGCATCGGTATTTTGTTCATTCATTCCCTTTCATTGAATAGTACCATGTTATGTAGCAGCATCATGATAATTGTTTTGATCACAAGATGGTGAAAATATTTCACAGTAGTGATAATCAAAGGGAAGAGCAGAAAGAGTACTCAGTGAAGAACATTAGCAAAAGTGCAAACTAGACAAACACTGTGCAGCTCCAGATTCTCAATAAGGTTTTGCTGATAGATGATCATCGTAAATACCTGTTCTTCCCCTTTGAACATACAGGTGTGTAACAGATGCAAAAGAACAGATTCCAATTTAAAGTCAATTTGTACACGTGCAAAGTATTCCTTCCAAAAGGTAAAAGGCAGACAAAGATGCCCAGAATACTGAAGCTGTGAGATTATTTTATTATATCTCTATCTCTCTTCCACTATTCCACTCAAAATTGATATTCATGATTAGTCACTGAAAACTTATTTCAAGGACTGACAGACACATATTTATGTCTGGGTGTTTAATATTATTTGGTTTTTTCCTTTTCTTCAGCATAAAGGTAGTTGTCTTCTCCTTTGGAAATATGTGATAGTCATTCCCTGATTGGTAGGAAGATGAGATATGCAGTGAAGTGCTCTTTCACAGTAAGACAATCAGTATTATTTTCTTATGCTGGCCAGACGGTGATTTTCATGTGGACACCTTTTATACTGACCTATTATGCATATAGACAGGACTTTTATAGCTGCATTAAGAAAACCCACATTTAAATGCACAGTCTTTGGGGTGAAATGAATTTTTTTGGTAGTTTCTATTCACACTAGGCTTTTTACGTAATTTGATATAATTTGAAGTGACTAACAATGACTGATAATTGTAGGGGTAAAATGTACCCTTAAAGAAAAGAACTTTGGTAGGTGAAGGGCAGAATCCTACATCCAGCTGTGTTGTCCAAATTGATATTAGTTTAATAACGTGTAAACTGTGCTAGAAAAATGTAATTGTCCTGCATTACAAGGGTACTCCTTTAACTGCACAGTTTATTCAAACGTATAATCTAAATAATTGAGTACCTATGCATACAATAGAACATTGCTTCATATGCAAACACTATTAAATAGACAGTTATATCCAAACAGATGGATAAAAAAGATGCCTGAATATAATTGGTTTGCTTTTGATTATTCCACAGATACAAATTTACTTAAACAATAAGTCTAGACAAGGTAAGGTTTGTTGTCAGACAAAATTCAGTGCGGTAAAGTGAAGCTGAGGGATTTATGAGGCACTTAGGGGAACTGGTTTTTTATCTACTTCTTACCTTGCTGTTTAATAAGGGTAATATGAGAAAAGAAGCAGAGAAGCCAATTTATATCTGACTCACAATTTATTTATTGCTTTGAAGGGGGTACAAAACCTGTTATCAGTCTTTATTATAAAGTTATGCCATATAAGTATGCATATGGATACAAACATCTACAAGATTGCATTGTAAATATTTAACAAAACAGATTGAGATTGGAAAATAGTACTAGGGCAACCAGAGTTTCAAAAGCTCTCAGTACCTTGAAAAGCACTTGAAAGTCTCAGACTCTGCAATTGGTATTAGGGGCAATTGTGACATTTCTCTGGAAACTTCACACTTGCAGAAAAGCCCTACTGAAGTCAGCAGTGCTGTGTGTGAGCACATGAGAAAGTCTGTGCCACAAGTAGTATTCAAACGGTACCAGAATCTGCACTTACAAATGGACCTCTTGACATCCATCTCTGAAGACTGTGACTGTATAATTTCATGGACCACACTAAATTCTGGTCAGGTCTACTTTACTGTTTCTTAGACAAAGCCTTAGGAGAAGCCTCAGACCAGTCAAATACGAAGAGCTACATTAAGAGACTGTAGTGAAATTTCTGCCCCACAATATTTTACTGTTTCAGACTTATGCTGTGTGTGATCATACCTGTGGAATTACACACATACATATGTGTATCCATATGTATAATATATAGATGCATATGTTATAAAAATACATCATGCATAAACTCAATACAATTACCTAATAGACAAGGAAAAATAAAGAGCTTTTGCTTAAGATTAATCTTCTGAGACACTTTACTGGTGTCAGAAGAGGTTGACTATTAATCCCCAAATGATTGGCCACTGTATCTAGAAGTCATTTGAGACAGAATTTAGACTGCCTTCACTGGTGCCTAATTTACCCATTACTAATGTAATGTTTTAGTTCAAGTGAGAATGAGCAATTCAGCTACTTCGCATGTAGGGCTATTATATTCTTGTTCCCTAAAGTGAAAGGAGGGAAGTAATGCCAATGCTTTATTTAGGCACCAATGCTATTTGGTTCGAATACAGCCTTTAATCACTTACAAATAATTTGCATTTGTTGCCATTGTGGTCAAATGTCCAGATGATATTCTGTTAATAACTCCTTTTGTATCTCATATTGCTTATAATAAAATTAAGTCAAAAATGGCCTGTCTCAGTAAATCTATTTTTTACAGTTTGTCTTTCCTTTTTTCCCCCCACCTTTATCTCCTTTCTTTTTAATTCAGAAAAGCTCTAGGTTTGGGGTTTTTTTTAAAAAAAAACTCTTTCAGCAAATGGAAATAAAGCATTTCCACAGAATGCTGCCAACTTTGTAATAAGATTTAGTAGCTTTCCTGAGAGCTACTTGCAGTTCTAATAATAATTTTCTCTAAGTGTTCCGCTTTAGAAAATGTCTTCTTTGTTACTGAAGTTGCCATATGTACATATGGACTTTTTTTTTCTGAAAATATTCCTGGGATTTTATTACCATTAATCATTTCTGAGGGTGTATATAATTTATCTCACAAACCATCAGAATTCCCACAGGGTAAATTACTCTAGAGGTCTCTGTGCCCTCATACTGTATCAAATTGACCTGCTTCTTGTTTGCCATTTTTGTGTACTACATTGCTTATTTAACAAGAAACAGAATGATTGTGATTCTGAGAAGGTCCTTTGATAGTAGTTTTGACACTCTGCCTGAATAATGACCCTCATTATGGAGCCCATGACAGGCTCTGAAAGTACTGATTTATGAATACATCACAGGTTCAGCATTAGAGCTCCCCCTACTCACTCCTGATATAGGAGTAGATATAGATACGGTCTTCAGAAACAGTGAAGATGAGATAATTGCATGATTATGACCATTCAAATAATCACTTTTTTTGATTTAACAAAGCACTGTCAGTTAATTTTGATTGTCTCCTAAGTTATTAGAAGCCTTTAACAAAATGTTTGTTAGGAAAATCTATTTCCTGTAGAGTTTCCAGCCATAACTTAAGGGACAGTAAGGCAGAAGTTACACATAGTCTTTTTTTTTTGCTATAAATGCTTTTCTATAGCAAACACTCATTAACAGTTGATATGATAATAAACTGTTAGAAGTAAGCTTAGCTAAGAGCTAGAAGTCTGTGTCCTAGCTAAAACAAATTACAAGACACTTTGTAAACACATTTTTGTGAGGATTCTTGTTGATTTATTGTTTCCTCCATAGCAGTTATTTAAATAAATGTAACTAATTTAGTTCATTTGCTGCACTGTGTAATTTTGTTCTTTGTGTGATGGGGTTATATGTAAAAGCCTGAAGGAATCACATCCCCATTAATCTTTTTACAAGTGCAATAAATAAATAAAGAGACATGGTTTAATTTTGCTAGTTAGGAGATTTTAAAAGGCAGTGGTAGCAATCTGATTTCTTCCTGTTCTTGCTGCTCTCCATGTCCTTCTCTTGAAGACACAGTAAATATTCTTACTTAATGAGGTAATAGTTCTTGGTAGGAAAGTATGTACATGGACCATTAAATCTATCCATGGAGATGAGTATTTGAAGCCACACCTAGAACTGGTTTTTTCTCCCCTAAATACTCTTTCTGGAACATATTTGCTCCCATCCACCCTGGAACATGGTAGAGTTTCCTGCTCAGAGGCATGAAAGCTGGTGTCATGCTGAGAGTTCCCATGCTTGCACAGGACATCAGTGTGCCAGTGGAAAAAGTTTCCACAAGGCTGAGTGAGTCTTTGCCAGCTCAGGTGTAGAGTTGGGTATCAACAATCCAGGCAGAATCAGAGACCCATCCTGGGAAGAAGGGTTGGAAGCAGTGCAGCATAGATGTGACACATGGCACGTGGCATGTGACAGATTGGTTGGCAAAGGGAGGAGACCACTCCTTTGTAACCTCAAACCCTGCCTCGGGTAGCACCTGTTCATTTGCACATGAGGATGCTAAACCAGAACTTGAGGAGAGGAAGTGACTAATCTGAGTGTGCTGAATTGAAAATACAGGCCAGACTAAGACAGCTGCACTAATATTCTGAATTAACCCTTAAAACGTAAAGACTCAGTGGTGGTTAATGATGTTTGGATGCATTACAAACACACATGTAGGTACAGGGGCTGACAGGCTTCTGTGCTTGAACCGGAAATAGGTGAGGCTGCCTTCAGCTTTGTGTTTTCTAAAAGTGCCAAAAATTGGTTGGATCTGACAATCAGTCCACTGGAATAAACAACAATGTAGAAGCAGCACATTATGTCATGAAACTGGGTTATCTGTGTTAACAGCAGTGTCATTGCCATCTGTATGTAGAATACCTGATAAGTCCTCAGTAAATCCCTACTGTGTTTTAGTCTTTGTTCACTCTGTCATTTCTATTCATGAGAATTTCTGGAAAAGGATATTTGCTTCGAAGGTGGTTTTGTAGTTCATTGACAGTTAAATAAAATTCGATTATGATGCTCATTGGTGTCATTTATGATGTTTCATCATTATTTGGAAAACTGTGATCAAGAAGATCTAGGGGTTTTTTTTGTTGACTGTCCATTTCAAGGCCATCAAATTCACAATTAATTTTTGTAAACTTAGTTTGTTTTAAGGCAGTGACTTAATATACTACTACCTGGTTAGCCTTGTTCAGGAATTCTATATATCAATATATCAAAAATATATCAAAATTTGTGTGTGCTTCAAAAGTAGGTGTGGTAAAATATTTTTTTAGAAAACTTTGAATATCCTTTTCAAAGGTGGCAAAGATAATTCTTGATTTTGTTGCTTCCCTACTTGGTAAAGCTCGTACCAGAGTATTGTAGTTCCATGAAAGTATTTCAGAGCATAACAAAACCTTCTAGACTTTAATAACTATACATGACTGATCTGTCCTCTCTGGCAAGGTTAACTGTTTCTCCCAAGGAGTTAAGTGGCATATAAACTATTGTTCACACCATTTGTGCTAACAGCCTAGCATGACCTCAAATACTGTAGTGGTCATACAAGGTATCCTGTACAATACATTTATCAACAAAGGTAAAAGGACCACAGGGGCAGTGCTGACTTTAAGTGTATTAGGAATCTATAAGGATAAATGCCTAACCTCACTTCACAGCAAAAAGTAATTACTGAACCATTGTTTCTATAGTGTTAATATTTTTTCATGGTTCTTTAGAAATATAAGCTATTTAGTTCTTAGGTTGACATCTGTACTGCATTATATTTTACACAATGCATCGAGACTAAAGGGTAGAGCAATCATATAACCGAGATCATTGTACTTTTACAAGAAATCATCAACAGAAATAAAGCATAGAAAAGGGAACATATTGAATTCAGTAGTTACTTTTTAATAGATTTAAATGATCTAATTAACAATAGCCTGAACAGCAGAATTTTAGGGTTTTTATTTTAAAATTGCATGCCCCATTTACAGTGTGTATAATCTTGCATACTTATTCACACTTAATTTTTTCCATCCATTAGCTCTTGGATGCAACAGACCCCCAGTCCCTGGACTCCCACCCACTTCATAAGAGAGTGCCCTACCTGAAAATAAGGTAAAATCCACTCAAGTAAAGAATCACCACCCTTGTACTTTTTAAGATAATTGATTTCAGGACAGGAAGAAACAAATTTATCAAAATTCTCCATTTGGAAATAGCATTCTGGAAGCTTGCCTAAAGAAAACCCTCATATAGGCATTTATTATTTGCAGGATATTTGAAAAGAGCAATTATTCTTATAGTCTTGAATAATAAATAATTATCAGAACAATCACTGTCACCTGTCAGAGATATTTACAAAGGTCATAGTCCCATGTTCCTTACTTCAGGACAATGTCCACAAAGCAGATTAAAAAATTATAATAAAAATTTTAAAAGGAAGCTAGCTAATAGGAGCTAGAGTCAAATTATTCTCTTCTAAGTTTGTGGGAAATCAAAGCAAATATTAATACATGAACCTGTTGGACCAAGTCCTAGGATGGCCACAAAGATGCTCAGAGGGCTGGAGCACCTCTCCTATGAGGACAGGCTGAGAGAATTGAGGTTGTTCAGCCTGGAGAAGAGAAGGCTCCATGGAGACCTCAGAGCAGCTTTCTATCATCAAAAGGGGTCCTCCAAGAGAGCTGGAGAGGGTCTTTTTACAAGGGCATGTAATGACAGGACAAGAGGGAATGCTTTAAAGGGTAGATTAGATACTGGGTAGATTAGATACTGGGAAGAAGTTCCTTTTTGGAAGGCTAGTGAGGCACTGGGACAGGTAGCCCACGGGGGCTGTGGCTGCCCCATCCCTGGCAGTGTTCAAGGCCAGCTTGGATGGGGTTCTGCGCAACCTGGTCTAATGGAAGGTGTCTCTGTCTTTGGCAGGGCGGTTGGAATTAGATGATCTTTAAGAACCCTTCCAACCCAACCCATTTTATGAATAATACTAGTTCTATTAATAATGGCTGAGAAAAATAGTCGAGCTGTTTCGTGATGCGATTTCCAGGAGGGGTTAATAGTACGTGTTTCAGAGGGAGGTTCGAAAACCTCCTAACAGACAGTGCTAGGATGAATGAACATGAACCCTCAAAGGGAATTTTCTGTCTCAGCAGCAACTGGTTTTTGCACTGAAAGTCATACATGGAATTTTCTGCTCTTTGAAATGTTTTATCCATTGCAATGCTACGGTGGTGTTTTTTGTAATTCACCTAATTAATCTGATCCTGCACATCTCTAAAAATACCTCAGGATTTCTATGGATCATTTTTTGAAAGCTGAAATTGTATTTAGTTCTTTTAATTATATAACTTGCTAGTTTCACAAAATTCCCCTCTTACTACTATTATATCACAGATAATAGACATTCCGATAGTTCCTTATTTATATACAGACATATATATATATACATATATACAAAGACACACACAACGTTTATCCCAGATACCCGTTTCCCTTCTTAACTGTGTAAGACAGATCTTCTCTCTCTCTCTGCACACAGAATCCCCTCTGTCTTCTCCCCGGGCTTGGCATCATGTGCCAACTGTCCCCTCCTGGGAATGGGTACAGTGGGAGAATATCATCTCCCCACCAAAAAAAGAAAAAAAAAAGCTACTACTCATTTCTTGCTGTTTTTTCATGCCAATAAGAACATTTTGCTTTTTACCACATGTATATCATAGCATTGACATCTGCCCTTAAGGTTAGGTGTCCTTTTGCTGCACTTATGACTATATCAAACATTTCAAATTATTGCCAGTTTCTCCCACTTAAGAAGGGACTTTTTATATGTTTCCTGTCTGACTGCCATAATGACAATATGAGGGCTAGATTTTTAGCCGAGCCTCCCATTTTTGGGTCCACCACCACGGAGGCATATCATAGCTCATTAGGACATCAAACATCTGGAGTGCAACAGTCGTTGTTTGCTCTCTTCTTTATGTTGGTATGGCCACGCGCCATTATGAGAAGGACATGAATTTAAACTGTCAGAAGGAGAGAGACCCACACTGGGTTTCTGCTATTTTCTCATAGTCAACCTGGCATTTCTTTCTTTTTTTTCCCAATTGCTTCTTCCCTTTAAGGGAAAGGGAAAAATCTGAAGTATGTTCTGCATTACACAGTGAAAACAATCTTGTTCAGTATTACAATACATGTAGTGTGAGGCAGATGGCTGCTTACAAGAACCCTCTTATGATGTGAATTTTTTCATCTATATCAAACAGTTTTTTGACCCGTGGCCCACAAAACTCGGACAGCAACATGCAAGGCAAAAGTAAAATCATAGCGTACAATGAAGGTTAATATTATCCAATATTCTTCTTAATTTGAAAGAAAACAGGCTATAACAATACTCATATGTGGTTGATCAAATGCCGTCTACATTGTTAATTATCAAAAGGCATTGCTAGGATGATGAATATATTAAAAAACTAAAGAGAATATTTTTATGAATTAAAATGTAGTCTTTCTCTTGGGACTACATTATTTGGCTTTTTTTTTAGGCATAGCACAAGCTATTCCCTATTCTTCTACGAATTCAAAAGCAGTTGAAATTGGACACTACATTCAATGGCATTACATGATCATCACTTCAATTGCTCATATAGGGTCCTGTCTTTCTTTTGCCTGTACTAACATTTGAGCTGCACCTTGCTGCCATGCAGAGTGTTTGTTTGGTACATGCATGCCAAATTCTAGAATATTATTGCTTGGCATTACGGTTAGTTCCTTAGAATTTCTCCTGTTCCTCTACCTTGACCTTTTGGTTGCCTTTTGTGCTAATTTTGCTGTTGGCTGCTGTAGAGTCAGACAACAGAGTTATGGCCTGTTTTTACTTTGTAGATGCCATTGATGGCATCTTGCAGAGTGGCTTGATAAACAAGCCAGGTGCTGAACTTTCTAAATTTTCCCAATATGCCTCTGGAACCCTAATAAACATCTGCTGGAGAAAACCTACAGCACTCATGAAACAGGTGGGGAAATGCTTTTAAGAATTCTTCTTTTCATGCACCAAACAACACAAATGTCTCCAAAACATTCTTTAGAAACAGGTTACACAATACTGTTTTTATCATTTATTCTCTACATAACTTTTCTCCATGTACACATTATAGTTATTGACAGCAATTCTAAAGCCCTTTAAGAAAAGAAATTAAACAGTGAATCAATAAAAATTAGCTATTTACTGTAGATTATTACTTTATCATTCTCATAATTACAATAATGGTTGCTGATGGAAATTCTATTTATGTGAATCATTTTGTACTTGTTATTTATTATTATTAATGTTACCATTATCTTCTTACCCTTCAGTTCACAAGATGTATCTTCTCAGTGAATTTTAATTTCAATATCTTGCTATTATACTGTACATAATCCTATCAAAGACTGTCCTTCATGCAACATTTTCAGTGATATATTATCACAGAGACCATTAATGAATGAGCTTCATATCTTACTAATACTGTTTTAGATACTATTTTTATTAATTTTCTAAGCTGTAATTCTTCATATGGTACCTATGTCTGTCTTCCATTAAAGTTGTGTTTTTGATTTTAACATGAGGATTTCAAAGGGAGGCATTAACTTTGTCTTTAAAAATACATTTCATTTCATAGATTCTAAATGATGATGTTATAATGTCTGTGCTTTTTTCTTTCAGATGTTTTTATAAATTTATTTTCATATTTTTCCCTAGGTTTTTTTTACCATCAGATTCCTGCTAATAATAAAATATTTTTTTTGCAGATGATGTTTCTTATAGCATGCCATAAGGATGGAAAAAATATAACAAAAGAAACTGCAGTTTTTCTTCTGAGTTGTGAATTATTATAATGAATGAAAGAAAAATATTTGTCAGTTTCTGAACGTATGTTAGAAGTGATGAAAATAACACAACATACTGTAAGTTTCTTTTAACTAATTTTTCAGATAAATGCCAAATTTCTTTCTAAGGGACTGCTATTATGATAAATTTGCTCATTTTGCTGTTTTTTCTTTATTCTTATGGTTTGATGTTCAAATTACTCAAAGAAATGCCATTACACATCAGTATATGATATTCAACTCTTCACATATTTTAGATATGATGACTTCAGTGCACTGCACTGTCAAAGATGAAAAATAGCGTTGGTTTAGAATATCAATTTAAGGGCAAAACATCCTTATAGGCATTTCGATACCTGATTTCATTCATCTCATACTGTTGTTCAATCTTTTTTGCATATATTAAAGCATTGTGATGGTATAGAATCAGTGGCCAATATTAGAAGGTCTTTAAAGCTGCAGGATGGATAGAAAATGTAAATAAGTCTTACAGACTTTCTGAAGATTATTAAATATACATGTACTCTGCAGTTTAGATTAATAGCTGAGGAAGGATGCATCGTTACGGTAACATAAACCTATGATATATTTAGCAAACAGGGTGCCATTGTGCATAAACCAAACATAGACCTGTGACTATTTTGTAAATATATACATCATTAATCTTTGTATTGAACACATTATATTTTCCCAATTTTTAAGCGAACCACACTGCTTCCACAAAATTCAAAATCTATGAAGAAAAAGTAACTTGCTTGTGTGGCATACTGCAGAGTCATATAAAATTTCATTTGCATAGCAATGTGTAAATGCGAAAAATCTAGAAATATACATTAAAAAATAGTGTACCGCTTATCTTAGCAAAGGTTTTTCCTGTGAAAAGTATATGTATACACATGAACATGAACAATTCTTTGCCTGTTATAGCAATCTCATAGTTATGTGAGATTCATTTTTTTTTAACATTTGACTTTTTCCAAGGGGCACTTCTACAACCTCTCAGGTTTAAATGTTTCTATTGATTTTTATGTCTGTATTTATTGCGCACATATAAGCATCAGAGTAGAGCAGCTTGTCTGATATCTTAGGCAAAGCAATGTGATGTACAAAAGCCAGAGGATTTTACTTTATCTAACATATAAAAGGGAAGGTGTACACTGATGGACCTGTTCATCATGGTGCTTAAGCACACATCTAAATGTAGGCATAAACACAATGTACTTAAAGTATATCAAGTACTTGAGTCCTGGATGAACCAAGGCTTTAATTTGGTTTGTATTATTTTGGAATCCATTTTTTTAGGTACTTAGTTTTCAGTATTTACCATTTGGTTAGGCATTTCTAATGGATTTCTTCTCCTCACAGCGTACATAGCTCTACTCTTTGTGCCTAAGTATGACTAATTTAGCTGAGGCTTGTAATGCTGATAAGATACAGGCATTGCATCTTCATTAAGATAGTGACTTGGCAAAGCATTGAAATCTGTGTTTGACTCCAGGAAACTGTAGAAAATCAACTCTATAGAAGTTAACAGGGTTAACATTCTTAAAGTTAAGCACACACTTACATGTTTTGCTGGAGTGGGGCCAAGGGTACCAGTTCAGCAAAACATTTAAGTGCATGCTTACATCCCTTTGATGTTAATGGGATTTAAGCTTGAAGATTTACATATATGCTACAGGATTCGCTGAGCAGAGATACAGGGATGATTTGAAGCCTCAGACTGAAACATTCAGTGTGGAGCCATCTCCTAGTGATTTCCAGCAGATGTGAGGGGAAATCCCTAGAGATGTTTGGAAACTTCACATTTTATTCATCTGTTTTCATGTGCAAATAGGCACCATCAGTCCAGATCCAATACACTTTCCCTGTGTTTCCTGTCTGGAATTTAGGTTGCTAATCTTATTATCTGTTTTTCCTCTGTGGTCGTTGGGGCTTCATCCTGTCCTAAAACTGTTGTCAGAGTGAGTGGAATTGATCTCCCTTTGGAGGTACATTCTTCCCTTGATGGACTGCAAAGAGGGCCTAAATTAGATACATGCATGTTAGGCAGCTAAATTCAGTTGATGTAAACTGTACCCTCAGTAACTAACCTTATCTCTGGAATCCAATTTGAATGTTATACCTTCTTTATTTTTTTTCTTCAGGATACCATTAAAATTACATTTGAGACTCCACAAGGAGCTGCATAACAAACATTACAGAGATTATCATCTACTCTGGATATACAGTGCTCATACACACTCTGAATATACAGTAGTTACAGTATCTGAAACATGTTTCTGTTGGGATCTCACAGGAACAATTACCCTGGACAATATTTACTAAATATGTCATTTTTCAGCAAAGACATGTTCCTTCTTTTTTTTTTCTTTTTTTTTTAATCTAGGAGTGTTGGTCTGAGAAAAACAGCAGCTTTCTTTTCAGTGCTTATGGAGTAAAATTATATCTGTCAGGGATGAAAATACCATAATTATGTCTTCTTATAATTTATTCATTGCTTTATGGATCTAAAGCCTTCCAAGGAATGTCACGATTCCACAGAAATTTTTTGAACACAGCATTTAGCAACTTGGTTTCTGATGTAGTTGACAGATTAAGATAAACATGTTCAGTTAGCGTATATGTAGGTGGTATTTGCTCCCCCTTTCATGGGTGACAGTGAGCTTTTCTGAGAGTGAGAAACATTTAAATTCTAACACCAGCTGCACAGTCACTATGAATTGGCTGAAGTTTTGCAATTTCAACAGTGGGTCCTACAGTATTCTTCCATGTGAATATTCAGAGTGGCAGTGTATTTAGGAATCAAACTTGATGATTCTAATGGATCCTTCAAACTTGAGAGGTTCTATGATAGTATTAGATTTAGTATTGCTTTTGGCAATATTTTTACTGCATCTAACTTCAAGGTGCTCCCAAGATCCTCCCAAGCATTCATATCTCCCTTAATCTGCATTAGTTTTACTTTTCCCTACCTCTTTTTTAACTATTACTTTTTGCACAAGAGTTGTTTAGTTGGGGGAATTATTAAAGGTTCACATTTGAACATTAAACCACTGCTGACATTTTTCCTGTCACCATTTTAATTCATACTGTAGGGTTTTTCTTGTTCTGATTATATGTTTTGCAATTTTCATAGTAAAGTCTTTTTTTACTGTTAAACTCTGTCTTCCATGAGGAAAACAGAGACAGTAGCAAATTCTTTCCAACTATACCAAGCCAAAGAGGAGGATTGGTGTTTCATAGGTGTTTTAGCCAATAGTCAAAAATTATTTTAGGACATAGTCTGCTTTCAATACAATTTACGATCTAGAGATAGAGCTTGCTGAGCCAGAGCAATTAATTGAAAAAGTTACGCCCCTTAGGAAAGACACACACGAACACATGCATGATATAGTGATAGAGTAGCTGAGGGAACACCTTAGCTTGTATTCAAACCCTGGCCTCAGCATGTGACAAGGGGAAGGATCCAGCTGTTATGAAAATCAAGATCACAGGAAAGCTTGGCCCCATGAAACGGTAATAGCGATACAGAGCAGAGGGTCCTCAGGCTCAAGGGCTCTGCAACTTCTGTTTTGTTGTTTGCTCCTGAACACCAAAGGACCTACCAAATATCCCTTTACAGCTTGACTCTGCTCCTATTAAAGGCAACATAACCCCTGTTGCCCTAAGCAGGGATGGGTCTTTATAACCAGAACCTTTTATGTATCTGAGAAAACTGTGTCCTCTGTGTCAGTTCTGTTCAATGTGTTTCGTAACTTCATCTCTTTGCCTTCACGTTTGGTGCTGCGTGAAATTCAGTTGTGCCAGGTGTTTCAGCAGTGCTTTACTGATGTGGTCTTCCCCTTGAAATTAATGTCTTTATAATCACACACATTTAGAGATTAAAGAGGCATTTGATGAAGTACAATGGACTAAGTTCACTTCTGGCTTTAATGTCATATTCTTACCTTAAGTACAAATATTTTATGTTGTCTTTCCTTATGTCAGTGATTTTTAATGTCTCCATAAAATGACTTGTTCTATGAGTTGCAAACTCATATTTGTTTTCAGTTAACTCTACTTGTATATCCCTCAGGAGAAGAATTACAGTCATGGAAGCTGATGCAGTGAATTTGGTGGTTTATAAGTAGGAAATACTTAGATTTTGGGGCATGTGCAGCCTTTCATGTACAAAGTTCTCATTTTAATATACCTCAGGCTACTGGCTTTACGATTTACAGTTAATTAGGATTCTGATTTGAGTTGAAAATTCCAATACCTATATGCTTTTATACATGCATTTCAGATCATGCTGGCTGAAGCAAATAACTGTGACTGTAGTCAGTAAATGAATGTATATCACAGGGAGCGGCCCTTCCCCCACTCTCGTCTGACAACCTGTAAGAAAATCCTACTGTGTTCCCAGTTCACAGCAATATCATCCTGATATCACCTTGTGATGGCTAGATTTCCTTGCCTATCAGTTAACAAAATCCCAATACCATATTCTTACTCTTTGCAAAGTCTCAAAATCCCTAATGTATCCCATATTTGCTCTCACTGCATTTCATGCTCAAATTGAACTCTTTAGATAACTGAGTTCTAATCTGCACATGCGACTTTTATTAGCATCAGTCCTCACTGCATAAATGTGTGGAAGGGTAAGTAAGATAACTTCCAAAATACTGATACTGGAAAGAAACTAATAAGCCATACAATTCAGGAATTTAGAGTTAGAACTAATCAGTGAGGTTTTATATATATTGAGATTTAAAATCATGCTTGTATATATCAAAAACGGGTAATTTCATGTGATTGTACTAGAGTTTTTTAAGTTCTGAGCTTTTTATTTTCTCTATATTGAACTTCACTTGAACACCCAAAAAAAGCTTTCATAGAGCCTCTTCTTTCTTAGTCTTGTCATTTTTATTTGTCAAAGAGTCAATGTATTGTCAGTATGTAACTTATGTAGCAAAAAAAATCCCAATTACTGTCAAACATAATCTCAGAACTTCTCGGTTGAGTACATAATCTTAATTTTGAAGCTAGTCCTTAGGGTTCCTGGGACTTAGACTGAGCTGGGACCATGCAGTTTGAACTTGGTACAGCAGGACACAACTAAGGCGTAACACCAGAACACATCCCAGCGAGCTCCCTATGTTTCTCACATGCCTGCAGAAGGAATAGAAAAGGCAGGAAAAACAGCATCTGCTCCTGGAAGAGACTAGTCAATGTGAGCATTTGTCATCTCTGAGACAGCCAGAGGGGTTTCAGAGCTGAGAAAAGAAGACAGCAGAGCTTTAGTTCTTTTTGTAGTACAACCACCTTGCTGCCATGAGTAACTGCATACTTGCTTATTCCTAGAACACGGCCTTGAAAAAATTCTTGATGACAGTCAGAATTTACAATGCCACAGAATTTACACTGGATGGGGATTACATCTTGCACAATAGACAGTAAATATATACTCTTTTTTGTTATGACAAAACATTCTTGCTTAAGTTCTCCATTGATAGTAGCAGTGTAAGTCTACATAAGGTGATGTAACACCTGTACATCTACAAAAGAGGCATTGCCATAGAGGCAGGACAAAACATATTTTGCAAAGGAAAAAATGGAAGATGGAATGGTTCAATGGAAATGCTGAAATTTAAAAAACCTAGCAAGGATATTTAGGAACTTGCATCATTTTCAGCAGTGTGGATATGGATAGATGCAACTAATACGGAAACTTTATGACGACATACCTTACTACAGAATAAAATGCCCACTTTGGCATGCAAGATAACAGAAAATCAGTGTAATTCTACCCAGTTTATAACAATTTATGCCTGTTGATAATTGTTTAGTATCAGGATGACAACAATGTGTAAATTCTCCTGCCAAGATTAGGCTCCTACTGCTCTATACTCCATATAAACCCTTATGAAGCACCCATCTATGCCCTAAAAAAATACCTGCTCAAACTGTAAACTTTTAAAATGGAATTACCCCAATGAATAAATTAATTGTGGGTATATATTTCTGCAGAGTTACAGACTTAATATGCAAGATAGAAAAAATACAGAAAGACTAGCAAGAGAACTCATGGGGATTGCCCAAGGTCTCCTGTCATGTTAGTAACAGAGTTGGCCATGAAATTTAATACAGAATCCTTTCTTATGTCCCCATCAGCAACTGGTGCCATAGTATGTCTACAAAGTCCAATAAAACAGATGCACACTTAAGCTATAAACAGCTGCATCAGAGCTAGATGTTCTCTGACCCAAATGGTATTTCTATATATTAGTAAATGAGTACCCTCACAGAATCCAAGAGACCTGTATCTGCTGCTTTCAAATCAGAATGGCTAGAAGTGTGTTGAGACAAGTGTGAAAGACAGAAGCAAAAGGAAACAAAACATATGAGCAAGCTTAAATTCCTTTTGAAAGTCAATTTAGTTTGAATAAAAGGTACTTTTGAAATAATCTGCTCTTTAATGGTAGAGAAAAACTACAGTAAATCCCAAAGTAACAATGGTTAAAGCCAAAACTTGAGGTTAGAAAAGAAAGAGAGTGCAGCTACTGTTTAAAGCACAAATAGGCAGTCCAAGATTTTATCCCCATCTTTGCCACTGACCTATTGTGTGTTGGCAAGCATCTAATTTACTCCATGTGAGGTAAGTATTATTCCATACATTAAAGAAAAATAAAATTGTGGGATATAGAAGTTAAATACATTTCAAAAAACTATTTCCAAGTCAGATTGCCTCCATTTTTGACTGTGCATCTTGAACTACCTGTTGTTCAATATTCAGAATTTGGTGTTCCAGCAGTGCCTTTTGAAGATTAACCCTTAACTTTAATGTGTCTCCATTTACTCAAAAACTAACTTGCAAAAGATGCTGCAAGTCTACTACCAAGATCTAGACTCTGGATCACTTCCTTTGTGCAGGCTTTCCATTCCCCAAACAGGTTTAAAAGAAAAGACTTGCTGGGAAAAATAATTGAAACCAGACAAAAACCTCTGACCTTTTTTGAACTTAACAAACAAGCAAATAATTGCATGCAAGTCATTAATACAGAATGTACTATGAGTCAGATATCTGTTGTGATGCCCTGTGTGCTCTCACTTGAAGAGGCAGTGGCAATCTCAGTATTTAAAACCCTGTTCCTTTTAGTTCATGTATGTGCAGCACTCAGGATAGGTCTCACAGAGGTGTGTAAAATAGGTCAGATGAACTGTGCTCTATAAGTGCCCATTCCTCTCCATTAGCTATAAATAAATCCTGAGATCCCTGATTCAGACATGGGTATCAGCCCCTTATATCGCTAAAATTAAGTCAGGGAAACTCCACCACAAATGACAGGGTCACTTACAGCTTCAGAGGACTACAAATCCTTATATTCCTACTAAGAATATCTATAAAATTCACTCAAATTTATTTTTTAAATTTTTGTTGCATCATATGCAACAAATTTGGAGCACTAGAGCCATAGACTGAGCATGAAAGAGCTACTGGCGGATGTGAGGGATTACTGGGGTCCCAGGGACAGCTGACAGCCCTTGCAGGCCCTGGTCATGCTGTGTGCTGCACCATGGAGACACCCGGGAGGACAAGCTTGGTCAGGTTTGACAAGCATGTATTTCAGCAGCAACCAGGAACAAAATTGCTGGGGTGGCCAGTGTCACCAGGACATTACTCGCCCAGCTCGCAGGATAATTTTTGGCATGTTAACATGCTACATTTTATTGATCCGCATTTTATACTACAGCAACACCAAACTTACTTGCATAGGGGAGAAGATGCATAGACCATCTCCACTGCAATGGACTATCCATCACCTGAAGCTTTTCTTTGTACCACAGGATTTGAAGGATCTCAAGTTATGCCCACTTGGAGTCAGTTGAAGAACACTCTAATCAGTGTGACGGAAGAAGCACCTTGGTTCTTTCCCAGAGGATTGATACAGACATATATGTGAAGTAGTACGAGCAAATACAGTGGGCAGTGGTGTGGAGCAGACATCCGTCACTGCTGGGAAGATGGGCAAAATACACAGCTCAGGGTGTGGGTGCTTCAAACTGACGCTGCTAACCCAGCAAGGAAAAGTGGCTGGAGCCCTAAATCTATTGCACTGCTGTCGCACACAGCCAGGTCTAGCAATTCCTTCAACTATTGTATGAAACTGAGAAATCCCTGAGATTTCCTGCCCTTGTGACTCCTTCTAAAATTCAGAGAATCATGGAATGTTTGGGGTTGAAAGGGGCCTCTGGAGATCATGTAGTCGAACCCCCCTGCTAAAGCAGGTTCTCCTAGAACAGGTTGCAGAATATCACATTTAGGTGTGTTTTGGATATCTCCAGAGAATGAAACTTCACAAACACTCTGAGCAGTCTCTTCCACTCTTCTGTCTCCTTCAAAGGAAAGAAGTTTTTCCTCACATTCAGATGGAACTTCCTGTGTTTCAGTTTGTGACTATTGCCACTTGCCTTGTTGATGGGCATCACCAAAATGAGACTGGCCTGTTCTCTTGACACCCACCTTGCAGATACTTGTATGCATTGATGAGATCTGCTCTCCACGTTCCCTTCTTGATGCCGAACAGGCCCAACCCCCTCAGCCTTTCCCCACAGGAGAGATGGTTCTGTCCCCTGGTCATCTTCATAGATGATTCATGTCTTTGATAAAGAGGAAGGTTCTGTTCTCCAGTTCATATGTGTTCTTGACCAATTTATGCCCAATTTTTTCAGTCATATAGATTAAATAAAGTTACCTAGGTACATAGTAGCATGCAGAGATATACACTAGTCATTGGTCATCATGTTTAAACTCAATTCTCAACTATTAACTGATTGAACTCCAGTAGGCCTATTTTTGTGCTGATTTATGCTATACAAAGCATCCTTAATTTACCGAGAGGAAGGAATTTTGGCCAAGACATACATCAGGAAGATCATACTTGCTGGATTTGGTTAGCTTTCTGAAACAGCAATTGCTATGCCTTTTTTTTTGTTTGTTTTTCTGAAAAGATTTTAGTTGTCCCTACTGGCAGGCTTTTAATGGTCAATACCCCTATTAATATTTTCTCACACACCAAGAAAGTTATTATAATTATTTTGATATCACCACCACTTAGGCTTAACTTATTCTAGAAATACAAGATATGTGAGGCAGAAACCTCAATGTCTATAGGAATTCTTTAGAATATGTTTGATAATAATTTTTTTTTCCAGTATGGCATAAAGAATGTGGAGGAAGGATGCCAATGTAAGTAAATATACTGCTCCATAGCAAACATCATTTTCTCCATTCTTATTGCTTAGAAAGCAGAATTCTACTCTTTCCTGCAACTACAAGGAAATGTGTGAGATATTAGTTGCTTTTACAAATTTGAAACAAACTGATACGGTACTATTTTTTACTCATAATCAATTCCATAACTAAGTAACAGGCCTTTGAAGGCCCTCATGAAGGTGTTGAGCCACACAGGAAGTAGGAGAAACAATAACAGACATATCTGAGTAATTTCTACTGGAAGTAAGGTCAGAATTGGGTACAGATATATGCATTTCCTGTAATTCAGGAATTATCTGGAGATGGCTAGTTATATAAAATGCATTGTTTCAGTGTGTGAGACCTTATTTGAAGCCCATTACAATCAATCGAAAGATTTGGCTTTTGTTCAAGCTTTTAAACTAGTCTGTGATATATGACCCACTGTAATATTATCACTAAGTTATTTAACTGATAATGGCCTTTTCCATTAAACAATTTCTTTGAAAAAACAAAGGCTTGTTTTATTGTGATCCTTTCTCCCTGTATATAATTTTTGTTAACCAAATGTTTCTTTTATACTAAGGTCTGGATGGAAAACTGCTTTTCATAAACTACTATCCCTTATGCATTTGAAAGCCCATTGAGTAGATGACGCTTAGAGCCTTTGATCAAGGAATTGAGCTCATCTCCTTTAGCCAATTAATTTAAAGTCATATCCTCAGTAGTAGCTGCTCACATCATGTTTTTATATGGAGCAGAGTTACCAATAACTCGTCACAGAGATATGAGGCTGCCTAAAAAAGCACATTTGTCACCGAGTGAGAGCTAAGCATCTTCCACTAAAACACGAGTGGTTAACAGATATTAAAGCAACTAAATTAAAAGTCTCATGTTAAAGTTTAGGTCTTCTTTAAGTTACCATTGCAGTCATGTTCACATCTTGATAAAAGGGAAGTATAATTGGAGAGCAATTCTCAAATCCTAAAAGGGTAAAAAGATGTGGTTTGTTTATCATGAAAGACTGCTATTCCAACTACTAATCTTTCTGTCCTAGGAAGTGTCTTATTCTCTTTTCTGTGTTGGAAAGCTGCCTAACAAATGTATTTTCCAAGACAATGAAGGAAGCAGACCTCTATTCTTTCTTATCAATTTAATCTCTTTCATTCAGCTGACAATAATGTCCTCTTGTAGGCTAGGTCTCTTTCCACATGAATTACTAAGTGACAAGTTACTTTTGCTTTTTCCTTTGTTTTTTTTCCCACACCAGAATCTTAAAATGTAATAAAAAGGATTATTTGTACACACATTATTTTTAACCATAAAAATACCTAAAAGAGACAAAGTATTCAGAGCTCTACTATTGTAAAAATTGCATACACCATTATTGCAATCATAATTATTCCTGGCATTTTTTCAGCATTCAGCGTTTTCATACTCCTTTTTAATTAATAAAATTACTCAAAGAAGACTACACAGAAATCTGGTATCTGTTGGTTTCTCTGTCTGAACCCCGATTAAGTCACAAAGAATTTCAGATTTTGTCACTGAGATTAATTAATTACAAATCCTATATTGCCTTCTGCCTCAGTTTCCCCTTTTGGTAGGTACTCATTGTTTTGTAAAACTGTTTTTTTGAAGCACAATCTTCATGCAAGAAAATGTTTTCAATTTTAAAACACTGTCCAGATAAGTCATCTTGGTAACAAAAAAAAATTACTATCTAACTACTGGAAATAAAATGTGGCTATGAACTTTTCATTATACCTATTTAACAACCTTATTCTTTTCATCACTAGGAAATGTGAGAAAGAGAAAATAGAAAATAGCCCTTTACCAGCAAAAAATGTCTTCAGTATTAAAGATATAAAAGTAAAATTCTGTGACATAGAAATAATTTAATGACCTTGATACAGCAAGACATTCTTCTCCCCTCTGCCCACCACTAGTCTCCAAAACAAATCCTGATTATGCAGGACTCAAAATCTCCTTTCTGTGGCAATGGAAGTGTTTTTCTTTGATTTTTGAAGTTGATCCAGAAATTACCTGGAGAGAAAAAGGTGTATCTCCCTCTAATCAGAGATAGATATACTCGGAAAGAACAGCAACTTTGACGTTTTTAGTTAGAAATCATTTTTTTGGAAAAAAAACCCCAAAACTTGAAAGCTTCCACAGTGCATGCCGTGTCAGCTTTCTGCATTCACTGCTGTGTGTTCAGATGGAATTTCTTCTCCTAGACAATGTGACAACCATGAAGAGGCACAAGTGCAGAGAAGAACACATTGGCACTGTCCACACACAGAAGCGCCACTTCTCCTGCAGAGGTGTTTGCCTCTGTTATTGTCAGTCCTGCCTAGATGAGGAGGGAGACCAGGCTGTGTCCATCTCGGGTAACATCAGGGAGCAAAGAGATGCTCCCTTTCCCTTCCCTGCCCTGGGGTAAAATGTTGCTTGAAGAATAGTCTATACTTTGGTGCATGATAGAAGAGCCTTGCCCTACACGTACTGGTTACATATGGAAAAAGTGAAATACCATGGCATCATACTGAGTCTTACAGCAAATACATGAGGACAGGGCAAGTTATTGTCAGCCTCAGTCGGAGTCTGGGTTTTCTGTTTCAATGAATTCTGTTAGAAAGCATAAAGTGATCATATTTACATAAGTTAGCTAGCAGATTGTTGTCAGAAAAGATGAGTAAAGCTTTCTGGAGGCTTCCTAAGCCATAATTCTGTTTTCATTTTGCATCAAAACTTCTCAACAATTTTGAGGGAGAAAGAAAAAGTTAAAGAAGAAAGGAGATTAGTAATTTGCTTTTACTTGCCATTTGCTTGCATCAAAACTCTGGGGTATTGCCTGCCTTTTGATTCATATGTTCCCTTGGCATGGGAATACACTTAGACAAATAGGAAATATAATGAGAAACATGCTTCCTTATGGTATTTCCAATTGGAAATAGCACAAGGAAAAAATGCTTTATCATTTCATTCCTAAACAGAAATAATCTCAGAAAGCTTGTTCCTCACAACATTCCCTGACTGCTTAAATAGGTGACACACATCTGGGGAACATTTTTCAGTAAGCTTCACTGGGGTGGGAAGTGATTCAGCTGTCATGGTAGCTTGCTGCTTCTCTGGAGGAGTAGGTGGTACACCTGAGAAACAACCTGAATTCACATTTGAGACAAACCATACAAAGTGAAGTAAACCTAATGACCCAAGGTCTCAGGGGTCTACTTCAGAAAATTGTCATGATGCCATCAGAGAGAGTGTATTACAGACTAGAATTGAGGAGTCAAAGAGGCAGATTTCCTGCAGCTAGTGTGTCTAAAGCTACAAGGATTGTTGAAAATCAGGGTTGATTCTCTTTTCACACAAGCTTTATTCAGTGTAGCTATTGATCTGCTTGGTATAAGAGAAAAGCAACAGGCTCGTTTCCTTTCCTTGGGAAAGGAAATTTCTCAAATATATACATTCAAGTTATGCACCAATATAAACCAGCACGAAAAATCATAACATTTAAAATCCACATTTATAATGGGATTTAAATTCATGAAAACAGCTCAAGAGTCACTGTAGTTCGGAAAGCAATCTGCTACATCCCATCGACTCTGAAAAGGGGTTGTTTTCTTTTACTACTGATATTGGGGAACTGATTTAGGATACACATATTTGAAAATCCTGACATATTGATTTGCTTTATTTGTATCCATTTACCTTTCTTTTGTCTCTGCTTCAACAGAGCCCAGATAAAAAGCAGCTTGCAGTAATTGTTTTGGGAGGTGTTTGCACAAGTTCTGCTAGGCAAATCTATGAGTCTGTTTCCACTGTTATCCTAATGATAAAGTTTGGGTTGTTCCCACTATCATTTTGAACCCCACCTTTTGCTATCTCTCACTTGCTCTGGAACATAGTGAAAACTATGGAAATGCAGAGGAAGTTGCAGGTTTCTGGGTTTTTTGATTGGTCCTGGTAGAACTCAGGGCATCTCCAAACCCACTCTAAGTCCTGCCACTGCCACAGGGCAGAAGTTATTGGAGGTAGGTTCTACCAGACCTCCAGTACAGTCCCCTGGTAACACATCTTTTCCTATGTCACGTTTTATCTTGGTATCTTTAGCAAAACAGGATCATTTTGTTTTAGGTAAATAAGTGTATTAATTATCCTTTGCAGTGCTGTGATCTAAACCTTTCCCAAACTCTTTTTTGTATCTTAATTACTGCTGTCCAGCTTCAGAAATATTTAATTGTCCTTTAACTCACAAATTTCTAAAAGTCCCATGAAGGGGTTTTTGACAAAACCTTTAGAAACACCACCAAAATAAATAAAGGTGAAATAAAGGTAGCCCTAAAGCCCTCAGTGAAATCATCCAAATGTCATCTTTATGCATTAAAAACACATAGGAAGAATGTCTTATAACACAAGTATGTGACAAAATGCTTTATTTTTCTTCCTTATGGGTTTAATAAAATTTGCTGTACTGATTTTGACCAAGGAATACAGAACAATAAGCTGTGGGAATTACCTCCATGATATTAAATGTGCTGCTGTTTGTCAAGTTTTCTGACATAATTTTAGAAAAAAAAAATTGAAATTGTCTATTTAGTTTCTTTCCTTTATGTGAATGCACATATGAACTCCAAAAAATTCTAAACTTCTCTCCTTATGTTCACAAAACTGGTTTCCACCACATTGCATTGTCTACTTAAACAGAGCCAGGGAGGCAAAATGCTGCAAATCCTCTGGGTAGAAACTCCACAGCCAGCAGTGTCTGCTCTGCTATAGCTGATTTGTATCATCAGACAACTCCAGAGAGGTTTTACAGTGCGAGTGGTTGGCCACTGAAAGATTTCATTATGGAATCTCTTTGCTGGAATAAGTTTGCCTTACTGGATACTGCATCACACTGCATTTCATCACCACACTGGAGTAAAAAAACAAGAGGGCACTTCAAGGTTGTTTTAGAGCAGGAGGGTTTGCAAAGCACAAAGAAGAGTGAAATAAATGAAACTGGTATCTGCCCTGACCAGTGCTTGTCAGTGTAAGTTCTCTGGGAGTGCACATCAGTTGTATGCTGAGGGCCATCCCTGTCGAGCCTTCTGCACCTGGCAGGATGTCCCTTAGTCAGAAGTGCCAGAAGTCCCATTCAGACATAGCAGAAAATAAAGGCTGTGTGATTTTTTTTTTCCTCCTATATTGCTAATAGAGTCCTGCCTTTCAAGCATCTCTGATACACTTTGTTAACAAAATTTCCAGAAGAACTTCTAGAGAAACATTTTCTGGGGATAAAGCTCAATCTTAAGATCCTGTGTTTGCAAGCTGTGCAAATCAAAAGTTTTCTGAAGAATAGCTCTGTTGTAATACGCACTGCAAGTATCAACCAGGCTCTTCAAACAGTCTCAGCAGCCCCACCAGCAGGATGCCCAACCCTACTGACTGATCTTCCAGAGCAAATAGATGTTTTAAGATACTCAGATTTATTACTCTTTGAAAAGCTTATTAGAAGAAGCTAACTAAATGTTAAATTTTTACAATCCAGCATGTAATCATATACAAGTGCATTAGAATAAACTTGTCCCTACCCACACCCAATTTCATCACTGGAATGGAAATTACAGTGTTAGCACTTAGGAGAGAGTTGCATCTGCATGCAATGAGAGGAAGAGATCACATAATGGTTTGTAAGGCATATCAGATTTGTTCTGTGAGGTAGATAAAGGTCTTTTAAAGGTCTTACTCCACTTGTGGAATGAATTTCTTATCATGTATAAATTCTGTGTAAAACATTTCTTTTTCCAGGATGTGGTTTATTTTCTGAAAGGAGAGAGAGAAGCTAAATATTTCCACTCCTGTATAATAGAAAAACCTCTGATTTCAAAAATATCACACCCTGAGTGGTTAGTTAAGACTGGAAACATAAAAAGGTACACTGCTCTGAAAGATCATTTCATTCCAGCAAAGCTTTTCTAACCAGAAACTGAGTGAACAATTTTGCAATAAAAGAATAACCAAAGAATAATGGCAATTTTTAGAGGAAATTAAGTGTAATTTTGGTAATCAAGCTTAAACTAAATTTTAAAATGTTATAAATTATATCAAAAAAAATAAGGAAACAAGTCTCAGAAGCTGTTTTGATTTGTTCATAACCATATTTCCTTTGCTAAATAAATAAACATTCAGGATTAAATTTCATATAAGAAGCTCACAGAACACAGCAAAAGGCACACCTAATTTTTCCCAAGAAAAAGTGAAACAGATAATCTGATAAAACAGCATCAAAACTCTTCCAAGGAGAGCTTAGAACATGAAAGTGATTTAGTGATACCGGTCCAAACAACCATGAAGTCGTGAAGAGGGTTTCCATTGGCTTCATCAGGCTTCCAGAAGGGCTCAAAATGATTAATGGAACTGCTGACAGGGGAAGAGATTTAACTGGCAGTCTTGCTGCTCTGTGCCACTGCCCCTCTTCCCAGAGTGAACTGCATCCCTTCACTTTGGGAAGTTCTCCCATGTTTGGCTCCCTCTGTGTCTGACCACAAGGACAGGGGCTCTGCAGGGAGCTGAACAAGCCATTCGCAAGTGGTAGAATGCAGGGAGCATCCCCACTATTCCAAGGAAGTTTCTGAACATAACAGAGGCAAATGCTATAAGCCAATTAGTCAATTGCACTGTCAATGGAGACTGATTTCTACAGCTTCAGATTGACTATTTTTAAGTAATTAAGTGAGCCAGTTGCACTTTTCATAGCTAGTAGCAGACAGATTCTTGTCTTACTTTGGTTAGTGAGAGGAATCAAAGTTATTTTCTTCCTGAATGTTCAAGTCCTTCAAGTTTATATATATATCAGTCTACATTACCCCTTTTTAAGACAGCTATATCACTATTCCACAATATTAAAATGTTACATTGTATTGCAGACCAGCAGGAAAAATAATTCTGGGATATAATTGTCAAGATTTTTATATTTTATTTGGATTATTTTGTAGATAGGGGCACACAGTTATTGTTATCACCATTTGTTTTTTTTTACTTATTCATAGTTATGATGTCTTTAGCAAAATGTTCTGGTTCAGACTTCTCTCATCAAAGAAACATGGCCACAAGTTGTTAGATCACTACTATATTTAGGAATTCACCTGGGTTTGTCATAGGCACAGAGATATTAGCAGATGGCAAAGCAATTGAATGATGACGTGGCCTTGGCAGCCCAAGACTTTATAACCTTCCAACTGGACTCTAGCAGCATGATCTATCTAGCATGAAAATTCCAGTCTTTAGGAAATTGCAGTTAGCACGGAACACAGCAATAGACATTATCATCAAAGCAGGATGCTGTGTGTGCCAGCCTTGTCTTCTGATTGCCATGCTGTTCATCCACGGAGTATTGCATACAGTTAACATTGCATGCTTCTCCACCAGGACTAATTTGAGGGCTGTACATCCTGACAGACATTAGCTGTATTTCAGGATCTCAACCACTTTCAAATACTGCTCTCCTCAGGTAAAAGTAAGTGCAATATTATAAAAATAATAGTTTTTTTGTTTGGTGCAGAGCAATTTTTTTTGTACTAGTCAAGACCATTTCAGATACTTTCATCCCAGGTGCAAAACAGTTTTTCAACTTTCACTAATAGACCTATAAAGCATAAAGGGGCCTCCCTATCTGTTCTTAAAAGTGCAGAAGAAACCTGTTATGACAGTTCTTAGCAATGCTGCTTTAGGCATTATCAGTCTGCTCACACAAATCTGAGGAGAGCTGAGCACAATGGGGCTGCCCACAGAGAGCTAGTTCAAACATCAGAAATGGGGTGGCCACATTAATTCTGCCTGGATTAATCAGCCCTGCCAAGACATCCATGCATTAGCCCATATGGAGCACCGACACGGCTCCCACCCCTCTTTCTGGGCATCAAGTCCTTCAGAGCTGGGCTGGATTTCTCTCCCTTCCACTGCCTCATATGGTCCCAACATACTCAGTGGTGCCTCTGTAGCAGTTTAACAAGTAGAATTACCTCTGTGTGATTCCTGCCCTGTTCTTACATTATCCATTCAAGGTAAAAAGACATTATATGCACACATTATGTCAGCAAATTAGAATACCAAATACCCAAATAGATTGCTTATCCCCAGTAAGCTGGCACACCCAAAATTCTCTAGGTATGGAAATCATTAGCTCTTACTTTTGATTGGTATGCAAATTCACTATTTCACGAAAAATTCCGAAGTCCCTCAAAAGTCTTCTGTTCTGGAACAAAGTCTGTATCAAGAAAAAGGGCTGTTATGAACAAAAGTACTTCAATTTTCTAGGAAGTAAAAGTGCTAAAAACTGTGTAGCTCATATGAAAATGTTTTTGTTGATGATTATCTTTTATATATGTGAAGTTACAATGAAGTAGGAATTTATGACTTGAAGAAAAGGCAAAATGGCTCAGAAAAACCTTTAAAACAATTGCACATAGATGAAACAACGTACATACTTTCGAAGTATCTGTATGCTTCTTAGCAGAAATTCCTACACAAAACTTTGCAGATTTTCCTTGGAAAAGGACCATATAAAATAATTCTCATCTTGGTCTAGCACCAAGTTTCCACCGCTCCTTTACCAAAACAACAGTATAGTGCATACTTGCATTGTGAGTGATCTGACTAGAAGACAGACTCCCCTCCTGTGTAATTTTTACAAAATCTGTTTACTATACTGATTAAATTATTATATTTTCCAATTTTTTTTCTTCTCTTGATTCTTACTTGGAACTGCAGTTCCTAATTAGAACCACTGAAGCAGGAGGTGAAGAAAACTTATGGCTTACTTTGTTCTTGAGTCCTTGAGTCTTGCCTTTTACCTCGGGTGTGAATTCTTGTCTTCATAGAAAGCTTAAAGTTGTTATTTCTTTTATAATGTCTCAGGTTATATCTATTAGAATGTCTAGAATTTCTCATGATTCCTAGAAATCATATAATCTTCCTTTTTTGCCTAATTTCCTCTAGCTTTTCCATTTTTTTTAAATCAATATGACATTGGTTTGATTTCTGTAGTTATTGCTGGACTCTTGCTCTTGATTTGGCATGATTAAGAAAAGTTGTTTTACCATTAGTCTTTTGATCTGATGGAGATTTTTTAGAAACAGAACTGAAGGTAAGGGAGACTTCAGATAATTTTCTCTTTCATTTACAGGATAGTTTCAAGTTCTTCTCTTCCAGTAACCATGTTAGTAGGCTAGTCCTTAAACCCACTCACTCCTGATGTGGTGAATTGCATGGGGAACAGACGACCCTGAAAAAAACTTACCTAACAAAAGGAAAAAAAAGGTGTGTGAGTTTTTTCTTATTTGTTTATTTGGTTTTGTGTGGGCTTTGCTTGTTTTGGTATTTGCTTTTTTTTTAATGTAGATCAGTTCTTTGATACATTCCAACAAGTGTTTTCTTTCCTTCCCCACTCTCTCACAGCAGCCCTTGCTGGCCAACTTGCCTTGATATGCCCTGACCTATCTCATCACATATGATGTGGTACAGTTTGAGTGGGACATAGTGGTATGATATTCAGAGGTTTCTTCTGTCAAATGAGGAGTTGGGTACTTAACCCTGGGATGCATGATACTCTGCACATCTGACTTGGGTGAGGACATGGAGGAGAGAGCAGAAAATGTTAATTAGCTCCCTAATATGAAATAACAAATACAGAGTTACTCAAGTTGGTGTCTTTGTCCAAGAATAAGGAGTTTCTGTATGGCTGGGATTCCCATGCCAGATGCACAAAGTGTAATTTTGTAACCGGGTCAGGCCTTCACTTATAAGTGACAGACATTTTCAATTCTAAAGAAAAATAAATAGTGTTTTGTACAATAGCCTGTTGTTAGAGCAGCCATGTAAGAGGTGGGTAACCTGAGATGAATTCTCCGTTTCAAGGTAACTAATCCCACATCTCCTATAAAGTCACAGTAAATTCTTCAGAGAAGATTCTTGAACTGAAATGGCCTTAAAGATGGAGACAGTTACCTAGCTGCTGTGCTCCTTCTGAGAACAGCAGAATTCTTGAACCTAGCAGAATTCCTCAAACTTAATGACTTTTTCTTGAAAAAAATGTGGAGTTATCTGCAGCCTCTCAGATCTGATACCAGTTAGGCGGAGAGGTTTTGGAGGTCACTTTCTTAATTGCCTGAATTTGCTCCATTTGTGGTTTTTAAGCATTTTTAAGTGTTTTGGAGCTCATTTGGTTTCACCAGTAGAAATCCAGGTTTTGTCATTAGGCAAAATAACATCGTTCTCTTGATGCTTCAAAATAATTCTTTATAACAGTCTGGGCTCCTGTATCATTTTGGAGAGTTCCTTAGTTAGAAACATCTGATAATAGGCACTAGGCCAGAGGAAAATCACAAGGATATTCATCAGCTGAATTTCCACACTAGATTTTGCTGTCAATAAAAAAATATTTAGTCAGCTTGTTTGTCTGCTTTTTGTATACGGCATTAAGACAATGAAATCCTAAATTGTTCTCCTATTTTACTGTATATCAAGTGATTTGGGCAGCTACTTTTTAGCTACCTCTTGAAATATTTTGTTTAAACTTATCTGAATTTTAAAGTCCACATACAATCTGCAGCTATCATTACCAGTCCTGAAAGACTAATTTTTAAAATATACAAATATTTGGGCCCTTATCATGAGTTCTACAAAGTGTAGAGCTCATAGGGATTGGTTTGCTCACACAGGATGACCTGCTAAAAAAGGCTGATGGATTTTTCTGAGATAAAAAATATTTGAAATACATCAAATCCTTTAAAAATGCAATGTTATTGAAAACAGAGTTCCTTGGAGAATCTATGGAAGTCTTTGGTACATTATTATAGTGGCTCAGTACCATCACTGTTAAAAAAAATGCACCTAATTTTGAGCCTAATTTTATCAAGGTTCAATTTCAAGCTATTGGATGCTATTACATTTTTTTAACTCTATTGAAGAGCCATCTTATTATGAAATTTCTGTTTCGCGTGTAGGTATTTAAAGGCTGTGATTAAGTTATCTCTTGATAAATTAAGTAGACAACATCTCTTGAACCTTGCACTGGAAGATATATTTTTCAATTTCATTCTCCAGGCTTTTCCCGAAAACTTCTATAGCTTTTCAACAGATTTCCTTAATTTTAGAAAGCTGAACTGGACAAATATTTAAATAGTTGTGATATGCTAAAAAAGCTCAACTTCTGCTTCTTAAGTTACAACATATGTAAATGAGGATTTTGTCAACCCTGTAAAAGAAAATATAGCAACATGAGACATCCAGGATGCAGATCCAATAACATGCTAATCTTCTAGTAATTTTTTCTCTTGGAGAAGCTGCTCATTCTCTAGGTATGGTCTGCATTTTTCTCCTATGTACGACTTCGTGTTTAGCCATTTCAAAACACTTTTTTTATTTATCTGAAAAATCAGGCAATGTAGTCGGTTACTTTGTACCACTGACATTATCTATGAAATGTTTCACATTTGTTAGGGCTTAATATTATTATTTTCTGGCATCTATGCCTTTGCTTGTAACTTTAGAAAGTCTCAGGATATTGTGAAGATAAGTCAAATATTTTATACAAGCTTGCCTTTTTTTAAATTTTTATGGTTCTCAACCAAGCTCATCAGTACGTCAAGTCAGTTTGCAAAGATCCATTTTCCACAGATGTTTGTTGATTAGCATTTACTGTAATTTAATATTGTTTAATTTTTTGCACTAATTTCATGCATGCTGTTCCATGAGTGGGTACAAAGTGGAGACTCCTGCTCTATCTCCTGGGAATGGGTTGCCTCTTATAGGTCATTCAGTGTGCAGCAAAAACAACTTTTCTGACTTATAAATTTCTTTTAAACTATTAATTTGTTTTACCTGTGTTTCACCCACTCATAGGCAGTCCAGTGTAAGTGGACAATGGGTAGAAAAAGCTTTCCAGCTCTGTCATTTCAAATATCTCTGTTTTTCTCTCAGAAGGTCAATTGCAAAAGACCTCCAGTGAAATCCTCAGTCAATCACTTTAGAACAAATGTCATCTTGCTTCTTGTATCCCACATGAAACAAGGAAAGTTATGGAGACCCTGGAACTAAAAAATCTGCTCTCTAGGCTGGTTTTTGAAGCTCACTATAATATCCCTTACAATGTAGACAGCTCTGTTGGACTGAAGGAAGATTGCAAATCAGTGTCTTTTCTTTACTATAAGCTTCTTCTCTGATTTTGGCTGAACATTTCACTTTTCTGTGTGTTTTTGGGCTTGTTTTACAGCCATCCAGTGGTAACCTTGATTGGAAATAAAGTGAAGGGTATAGTTCAAATAGTTTCTATTTTACTTCAAATATCTTGGCTTTTCTTTTTTCCATTCAGTGAATAGAACGAGCTCTTTTTCTCATGGGTTTTTAGAATCAAATCTTCCAGCTAGAGACTGTATCTGGCACAAACCATCCCTGCACTTTTTATATCCTTATGGTCTGGCTTATGAAATCACTAGACAGGATTCTGTTTCACTGAGTGCTTCTCACTTGAACATGGATCTTATTTTGTCCTATCTCAGGCTATTTTCTGAAGGCATATTTGCTGTGGACTGAGGAATATTAGACTGTGGCATGACATGAAAATAGAGATTGAATGGTATTACAGAACATTACTTCTTGTGTAGGTAATTACAGAGAGATGTAGAGATTTAGCTGAAAGACTCCTATTAGTAGCAGTAAAAACCTCATGGCTAAATGCTTGTGCAAGGATTAGGAAGTTTGCAGATTTTTAAATTTTATTGAAGGGGTGGTAATGCAGCATCATTGAGTAAAGCCCTCTTTTTCTACAAAGTAGGTGCAATATAGGCAGCTTTAGAGAAAATCTCTTCCCTTTTCCCAATGGAGAGCATACATGACGTTCCTCAGTGACCTCTTTGAGCCAGGAGAAGGTATTCACCTCCTGTCATTCAAGGCCAGCTACAAATGAAGAGAAGACAAACATGAAGAAACTTCTCCTGGCAGGTTACCTCCTCTCTTTGCTTCATCAGTGAAGTGGGCAGTATGAAAGCTGGGCAGAATGAGCACAAAGGTTCTTTCACATCCCAGAGGAAAAGGCAGGTGCACTGTAGCCTCAAAGTGGGATCCCACCTACACAAAAAACTCACGGAACCAAAAGAGGGGTCCTGAGATGTCATTTTATTGAGCTAAAATAAATTTTTAGCAAAGAATAAGAGCAAATACTCACCTGCCATGTAAATTTCCACATCCAGCTCAGAAATTGCTTCAGAGACCGCAGTTAAAGGCCACAAGGAGAGGCTGGAGGCAGAGTGAGAAAAAAAGGTGCTCATCCTGTCTTTGTGACAAGGTATTTCAAGTGAAGTGATTTCAGTGAAGGAGAAGCTCAAAATCCTGTGAACTGTTAAAGAAAGATGGGGAAATCTGTGTCTTGACAAAAAAAGCTGAAAGATCAGTGGGGTTTGTGAAGTGACATATGTGACACAGGGAGCAAAGCAGAAGAATAGCACTCATTTTCAGGTAGCACAGGGGCAGCGAAGGGAACTGAGCCAAGGGCTGTTGGTGTGTGTAGTGAAGATGGGCTCAGAATGATTGGAGAGCTCCCACAGAGAAGATATGGGATTGAGTTTAATTAGGAAATTAGGAAAGTGCGCATGAACAGTGTGTAGGTGAGGCATAATAGGAAATTTCCTCATCTGTTTTGCAATTACCACTCCTGCAATACCTTCATTGGGACAAACAGCAATGGCAAATTGTTGCAGCAAAGATGTTCAAAAAGGCACAAATTAAAACCAAAGAAAAATAACAATTTAAAAAATTCATAGCACAAATGAATCTTAAAGATATATTGTTTTACTTTGTGATTATTCAAAAGATTTGCACTGAAAGCCAGCAAAAATACACCATCATCTATTTCACAAGAAATACATAAAAATTACCTTTAAGCAATAATTGCTTTATTTGGATTCTATTTATTGGGTGTAAAGTTCTAACTGGGGCTTTATAATTTAATTAAATATGAAATTATTTTAATGTTCCATTCCCAAAATTGAGGAAAGCATTGCGGAAATTGATTAGAAACTAGAAAAGAAAAGTAAAAAGCAATGAAGGCTCAAACATTAAAAGAGAAATTGAAGTGTCACACAAAATCTCATTTTGTTTGATATTGATTCCATTCATTCACGAAGGATGATGTTTAAGGTATTACTAATAAAATGAGCATTTTTAAAGGCTATAAAATAACGTAACAAAATTATAAAAGATTTCTAAGTTTTAAAAACTCATTGGTACACTTTAAAAATACTCCATTTTTTGCCTTTTCTTTCTCGTCACAGAAATAACTGCAGTTTATACATCAACAGAAATACTGACGACTGACTCAAGGTTTTAGTCTGTAGCTCTGATAACATTCCACTTTGCTCAGAGTTGCAGCTGCATCAGTACCCTGCAGTATAGGCAGGAAGAGTTTACTTAAATGCTATACGGTCACACAAGGTTTTAAAATACAAAAATCACTATGAACTCTGCTATCCATCATAATATGTTATTCTCTGATTGAACTTTTAAATATCTTGAAACTCTTTTATTTTCAATATAAATGTTATATATATAAAATAAATACATAATATAAAATAAATTTATTAATTTAATATAAATAATATATTAATTATAAAATTAATATAAAGCTAACTTTCTGCTAAAGCCACCTGAATGGATCAAACATATTATTTCAGCTTTTGTGAACACAATTGTGCTTGAAAATGTGTATATTTTAATTTGAAGTCCAGATTCTGTTGATTTCTCTTAGTCCGGTTGTGTCAGCCCATGGAACCAACTAAAGTAACTAGAATTTGGCCATACATTTGACCATACATAAAACTGTAAAGCATACCAGAAAGAACTGTGGTTTTAAGACTGCACAGTTATGCCACATTCTCACCTTTATGAGGCATGACTTGCAGCCATGCAGAATGAAGAAAGTGTGGAGATCAGGAACCCATGGAAAAATAGTTCTAAACCCACAGACCTGGGCTCAGTTGAGCATAAACATTGACATTTTAATCTGAAACAGTTTTCTGAAACAGTCTTCAAGTACAGTAAAAAACATAATGACAGAAAGGTTCTGTGTGACGCCAAGTGCTGTTGTTTTCAGCAGTAATGGCAATATAAAAAGTGCAGGTGGTCACTTTCTTGACCCCCTCCTTTTTGCACATCTTACTGTTCTGTCCTTCTCCTTTTTACCACTTAAAAATATTATTTATTTAGACAGCAGAAAAACAGAGAAAAGTTTAAAACAGCAAAATAAATCATATCTGTGAGAAGCACAGATATCATGATGGGGTCAGAGCAGTGTGTCTTATTGCACCACTGTTTCTTTGAAAGTCTCAGACCTATCTCCGTACTATGGAGCAGTTGAAACTACCTGGAATATGTAGAGGAGCTCATGGTGTTTAACCAGTAGCAGTATTGATAGAAGTATCTTGCTTTGCCATGGGACTTGCTGCACACAAATCACTTTTCCCCAGCCTCTGCCTGCACTGCCCAAATAAGTGCTCCTCTTCCAGTCACCTACCTCTGCGCTAGTAGGTGTGGGACTTGTGCGTGTGCAGGTGTTACATGTTAGACAGATCCTTATGCCAACAATCTGTCTTTCCCTTTTTCCCTCTCACCTAGACCCATAGTCATATCACTAACATAATGCCTCCTTTTGTGCAGTGTGATGAGAAGGAATTTTCAGGGCCTGGAGTTACTTCTCAAGTCAGGAAAGATTTTTTTGAACATTGGTATTTATTTCCCACAGCAGTGAATCATCTTTGTCGTAAGGGTAATACCATATGGTGCCATGAATTACGTCTCAAAATGCATACAAATGCATGTCTTTGGTGGAAGGTCTGTTCATTTTTTAGCATTTCATCAGAGTGGAACTTTGAATGATGATATCAAAGAAGAAGGAAAATCTGTGTGAACATGATTTCCAGCATTGGCCTAGCTCAATAAGAAATGAATAGCTGAGCAGAAGGAAATGGTGTTGATGCTTCAGAATGACTAGGGGCCAGTAAATATGGAAAAAACCCCAAACCCTACAGTACTTCAGCCAGATGGCTGCAAGATGACTTAGAGAAAGACAGCACTAACTGGCAACATGTCCTTGCAGCAAAGAGAGGAAAAACCCAATCGTCCCCTGTCTCTTCCTTCTGAGTGTGAGTTCCAGAGTCCCCTCCTACCTGACAGCCTAGATGTGAAGCTTAGTCAGATTTTTATTGCTCCCTGGTTTGCATGCCTTCCAAGGCTTCCAGCCATTTCATGGCCTAAGCAGGCAGGGCAGCTTTTGCAATCCGCTTGGAGGAATGCTGTCATCCATGGGGATCATGTTTCACCTTCCCCAGAGCGGAGGGATGCCCAGCAGGAGCCATGCCAGGGAGATCTCCAGTTTCAGAAACTCTGCCTTTAGCACAGTAAGGGAGAGCTTCTAATGCCAAGAAGATGCTACTGGGCTTCCTAGGACTGAGCTATTCTCCCACTTGGCATGCTGTATTTTGGAAACAATGGCAACAGCCTGTGCCTCTTACCGTGTTTCCAGATAAGTGTTCCAGGAAGAAGTTTCTTTCTATGTTCCGAAGCATGATTAAAGACATACTTTGAGCTAACATGAAACACACTGTTTTCTCGATCCACCAACAGCAAAATAATCTCAGCTCCTGAGAGTTTCTTATCTCCTGGTTGTTTATAATTCCTAACACTCTTTTTTGTTTATTTAGCTCTTAAACGCAGACATAAAAGGCACAGTGTGCAGAATTGTCCCTCTGTTGACGTCATCAGGGGATGCAACATCTTTCACCACAACTGAATTTTATTCAAATTCTATGCAACTGTATAAATATTTGCTTTTTTAACACAGTAAATATACATCAGTCTGAGTCCCTGCAGGAGATGAAAAAGTTAGTTCCTATTTGTTTTCCTACTTAGGTGGCACAAGTGAACTCTTCAGTAATGTAGGCTATGTGCCCAAAGAATGGGAGTTACCTTTTGAATTGAAAGAGGCAAACATTAATTGCCTTTTTTGATTGTCTTTCTGTCATTTACAAATTATCCAAGGATGCGGTCAAGTTTGATACACTGCTATGCCTCATTGCAGTTCTGAATGAATGTTTATGGCTAAGTAATACATCCCTGGAGAACAGACTTGGAATGGAAATACTGACCTAAGGGTGCAACAGTTTCTGTAATATAGGACAAATTAATGCTGCTTTTTTGTTTTGGTGTTTTTTGTTTTGGTTTGGGTTTTTGTTTGTTTTATTATTAATTTGGAAAAGCTATATCCCAATTTGTTAAACTTTGAGCAACTTAATCATTAAAAAAAAGAAAGTGATTTGCAAAATATTTTGTCAGTTTCCCAGTGGCCAAATCTTGCCCTTTTGAGAACCTTTTATGTAAGCATGAAGTTCCTTCAGATTTCCAAGTCATATATGAAAGGCTGGCAAGAAAGTAGGAATTCCTCTGCATGAAACATTTGAAATTATCTGAAAACATTTGGCTCCTCAAGCAAATAAAATAAAATTGTTTCCCATTTAAAAAAAAAAAAA